>JAABKJ010004935.1:0-23692 GCA_011634705.1 Andricus grossulariae
CTCCAAATTCTCTAAAGTACACACCACAGCGGACCCCCCACTCCCAATTCTCCATAGTACACATCATGGCGGACCCCCCACTCCAAATTCTCCACAGTACACAACATGGCGGAGCCCCTACTTCAAATTCTCCATAGTGCACACCATGTTGGACCCCCTACTCCAAATTCTCCATAGTACACAACATGGCGGACCCCCCACTCCAAATTCTCCATAGAACACAACATGGCGGACCCCCCACTCCAAATTCTCCATAGTGCACACCATAGTGGACCCCCCACTCCAAATTCTCCATAGTACACAACATGGCGGACCCCCCACTCCAAATTCTCCATAGTGCACACCATAGTGGACCCCCCACTCCAAGTTCTCCATAGTACACAACATGGCGGGCCCCCCACTCCAAATTCTCCATAGTCCACCTTATCTACTATTGATCAATAAGGGTCTTCGAAACTCCGTTCAAAGATCAGTCCACGCTTCTCGAAGACGCGAAAAATTACATCAAATGCAGTACTGTTACATTCCCAATATAAAAAAAATCCTCTTATAGACAAGGAAACTAATTTTGTCGAAAAATTTAAAAACGATATTGATAGGTTATGGTAGGTCATGAAAAGTTCTTAATTTTGGTAAAGGTGCGTCTCGAGGACGCGGGAAAATATATTATATACATTATAGTTGTATTCCTAATATTAAAAAAGTTTTCTTCATATCAACAAGATAAAGAACATATTTTTTCGGTATTGCTAGGTCATAAGAGGTTATAGAAGGTTCGTCAATAGGTCTTTCGACGTGTCTCGAAGACACATATTTTTTTTAAACTTCATAAATCGGTACTTGTCGGTCATAAGAGGTTCACCAATAGGTCAATTGATGCGTCTCAAGGACGCGAGCAAATACTCTACATGTAATATTGTCGTATTTTGAATATGAAAAACGTTTTTTTCATAAGAGTACCAATATTGTCGTTTATTTAGAAAGAAACATATTCTTCTTATTATAGACCTTTTTATAGCGAAAAGTCAGTGCGTTACCGTCACACTAAATCTTTATTTTCCCAGAAAATAATAATTTTTTTGGACGAAAATTTTTTCCTTATTGAGCCTTCCCATATCTCGGGAACAAGTTCTGATTATTTAAAAAAAAATTTTAATAGATTTTTAGTCACTATCCAAACGCAATTATCAAAACTCATGAAATTTGAACCTCTAAAATCTTGAATGATTTACTCGGAATTGCTCAACTGAAAATAGCACTTTTTATCGTCATCCGCAATCGAACATGTTCCAATTTTAGTTTCCTGTCACTTTGATATTGTAAAGTTGTACATTCTTTTTCTCGGATATGGATGATTTTTTTAACCATACTTCCTTGGTTTCAATTCAGAAAGACTTGAGTGAACTTTTGTATTATGTATCTTTAAATTGTGATTTCTATTTTACGAATGTTATTTCGCTCTCCTGAAAAATTCCGATTTTGTTGGTTATCTAGTTCTGTACTGCAACCCTTCATTTAACAAACCCAACCTTAGCTGCGTTTAACTAAAACAGTTTAAAAAAAAATCAAGTGAAAATAATAATAGAAGTGCCCTTCCTCAGAGTTTTTACTACATCATTCTTAACCCCGCAGTAATTTAGTCAAAAAATCCAAAAAACAACCTTTAGCCCATTGAACGAAACTTATCCTTATTAGAAGTTTCGTAAAATGTGCTAGGGGTTGTTGATTATCACAGGGGGCATTATATACAGTCTTGGGAAGGTCACCGGTGTGACTATTTTTCATTTGAAATTTGTTTAGCTGGTTTAGTTGAAGGCAACTGAGATAGGATTCGAGGCATGTTAAGCTGACGTAATCACATGGTTAAATCGAGTTAAAACCCATTTCATAATTAAGGACTCATTTAAGGCTAATTTAATGCCCTATTTCCAAATTGAATGCTCCACTATTAAAAAAAAACGAGGGTTTCGCAAGCCTAACGTTAAGCTGACGTAACCACATTGTCGAATCAAGTGAAAAACTATTTCATAATTAGAGCCTCACTTAAGGCTAATTTAATGCCCCATTGCAAATTTGAATGCTCCACTATTCTTTTTAAAAAAACCGTAGGTTACGCTAGCTTAACGTTAAGCTGACCTAACTACATGGTCGAATCGAGTTAAACCCTATTTCATAATTAAGGGCTCACTTAATGCTAATTTAATGCCCTCTTACCAAATTGAATGCTCCACTATTTAAAAAAAAACCGAGAGTTATGCTAGCTTAACGTTAAGCTGACATAACCACGTGGCTGAATCGAGTTAAAACCAGCCCTATGCATCGCCCCCACTCTTTCTGTTCTCATAGCGTCCGGAAGGGTATCGTAGTTCAAATAAATCCAATAGATGACGCTTCGATAAGGTAGTCCTGTTTTTGTATTGTTATGTATTGGTAAAAACGGTAAATGTCCTATTGAAAGTGATTTTGACGAGAGAAATATGTAAAATTGACAATTTAAATGTTAACAACATGTAGCCGAATGAATTATTTAGTGTGTTGAAGGTCTGTCAGAATTATTAGTGCGAAATCATGGGATTAAAATGTGTAGCTCCGGCCTGTACGTTTGGCAATAACAGCAATTTGTAGAATTGTAACTTATTTCTTGTGCCAAAAGATCCCAAAGAAATTAAACTATGGCAACAGGCTACACGGAGAGATGACATTATTTTACGACATAGCCATGCAGCTTGTGAAAAGCGCTTTTGGGAAAGTGACATAATTTGTAAGGCGAAAGTAAAAGGCCCGTATGGAAGTGTAATGACCATGGTATGTTAATTAATAATTTCGTTTCTTATTATTTTTTTTATATTTATTTTTCTCACCTACATCATTTTAATTGATTTAAATCAATTAATAATAAAAAAAATCTTCAGGAAAGTTCACAAATATTTATAATAAGGGAGTGTTCACATATTACGTAACATTACAAAGGGAGGTAGGATTCTTGTTTCGTTACAGTCTATTATTTGGGGGTAGGGGGGTATTTTCGACTCGAGTACGTAACATTTTTAACTGTTTAAAAAATTTCCAAATAAATAATTTCACTTCATAATACAATTTATTCTATCGATTCTAACCATTATTGATGGAAGAAAACATTTAAATTATAAATAATTGTTTAATATTGTGAAATAATTATGTTCTTGAAATCTTTCTACCACACTGTAATTTCTAAACTTTTTTACATTTTAAAAGAATAAATAAATTTAAAAAATATTACTGGGAAAATTTTTAATGATGTAGTTTTAATTTAAAAAGAATAATTTTAAGGTTTGAAGATTTCAAAATGCATGGGAAAAAATATGGAAGACTTTAAGACAATTGTTTTAATTTTTCAGGAGTTAAAAGAATTTATGTAAACTCAATTTTGCAGGGCATCAAGAAAATGAAACAAATATTCTTAAGATTCAGGGTAAAATTTCAAATGATTTTTTTTTTCAGAATTCTAAGAGCAAATTGAAAAAAGATTACAAAACATTTTAAATTATTTTCTAAAATATTGTTAAATAGTGTAAAAGATTTGGAAGCCAAATTTGGCCATAATAAACAATTTTAGAAGAAATTGGAGAAAAAATTCATTAGGTTCCTAGGAAAAATCAAAATGATTTTTTATTTTGAAAAATTAAGTTTCGCAGAGTATTTAAAAATAGTTTACGAAAAATGTGTATAATTGTAGAATATTAGAAGGTTTAACAATTTTTAAATGCATGAGAAAGAATTTTCTTAAGATATATGGGGAAATTTTTTATGATTTCTTATTTTGGAAACTGAAGTTCAAGAGAAAATTGTAAAAGATTTCAAAACATTTCAAAAGAGAGCCTTAAATAAAATTATTTTTTTAATGTTCTAAATTCTCTTTTGATACATCTGAAATATTGAAAAAGCATTCAGTGGTACAACAAAATATTGTTTTATTTATTTCTATATGGTACTTCATTTTAAGAAACGTTTTTTTCATTTAGAAAACTCCTATTATATTTCTACAAACATAATACAAAAAAAGTTACGTAACTACGGTTTTCTTAAATTATAAATTCTTTGGATGCAATTTTTATAATAATTCATTTATATTTGATTTATTATAAATAAATTATATAAAAATATATTTTTTAGAGAAAGGGAATGTCAAGATGATTTAATACAAAAGTATATACAATTGTTTATTAAATTAATGAATTATTTTAGAAAAATAAACAAAAGAAAAATATGAATATAATTCAAACTGTTTTCAAAATACTCATTTTTATATTCAATTTTCCTCATATTAAATTAAAAGTTTTCATGGCTTTTTTTTATTACTGATTACAACTGCTATTTCTGTTACTGTAATCTATGTTCTTCTTTTATATTCAGAAAAAATATCAAGTTTTAAATAAATTTTAGTATTTTTGCTATACATAACAATGCAAAACAGGACTACTTGATTGGAGCGCCATCTATTGGAGTTATTTGAATGATGATACCCCTGCGGATGCTAGGAGAACAATTAAGGCTAATTTAATGCCCTATTGCCAAGTTTAATGCTCTACTATTTTTAAAAAAGACCGTGGGTTACGCTAGCTTAACGTTAAGCTGGCGTAACAACATGGTTGAATCGAGTTAAACCCTATCTCATAATCAAGGGCTCATTTGCGGCTAATTTCATGCCCTATTTCCAAATTGAATGCCCCACTATTCAAAAAACCGTGAAAACCCCGTTATAATTAAGGGCTCATTTTAGGCTCTCTTGATGCACCATTGACAAATTTGATGCACCGCTATTTAAAAAAAAACGGGGATTACGCTAGCGAAACGCTAAGTTGACGAAACCACACGTGAAAATAATACTGAATCGAGTTCTAACCTATGCCATAATTAAGGGCATACGAATTAGGCGAAAATTGTAAATCTGTCCATAGCATATGTAAGGGCTCATTAAAGGCTAATTTAATGCCCTATTACCAATATTGATGCTCTGTTTAAAAAAAACGGGGATTATACTGGCTGAATGTTAAGGTGATACCTGAAAATAAGGCAAGTATTGACTTTATTATATTTCTTTTAATCCCATACTATCCATATTTTAATCATTGCGATTTCACTTATTTTCAGTGAAAACCCTTACTGATTTAAATTAGTGCTATATTTCTCACTGATTCAAATTTAGAGAGTAATTAAGGACTCACTTATTATGAAAAACCAGAAGTTATGCTGGCTTCACGTTGAGCTGAAATAACCCCATGTGAAATAAACGTGGAATAACGTTATGACCTACTTCATAATTAAGGGCTCATTTGAGGCTCATTTAATGCCTTATTGAAAAATCCAGTGCCCTGTTTTTTTTTAACCGAGGGTTATGCTAGCTTAACGTCAGGCAGACATGCGAAAATCAGAGAAGTATTGCCTTTAGAGGCCATCCATATACCATGTGGACAGTAATAGGGGGGATGGGGGGGGGGCAAATTCCACGTATGTCCACGAGGGAAACTGGGGGTTTAGCCGAAGTCCATGTGGACTAGAGTGGCCCCAAATTGTTTTTGATGCATATCGCCCCCGAATTTGTACGAATAAATACAAAATAAATGCGTTAAAAAATTATATTTACGAGGTTCTTGATGCCCCATGAAATGGAATACGTATTTTCCATACGAAAGAAAAAGACGTTTTTGTACCTTTTATTCAGAAGAGTCAATATCAGGTCAGTTGAGATGAAACTCAACATTTTTCTTCACCATCAGCTGTAAAATACAAAAGAATAATTAGTTCTTAAATATCACCCCCATAAGCTGCATAAAAATCATAATTAGCGCCAGAAACTCGCGAAGCCCAATTTTTCACTCATGAAGTTTTTTTGGTACCCTATAAAATAGACTCATGGGGCTGTTATTCAAAAACTAATTATTATCCATTTATATTCTTGAACAAATTGTAAGTAGAAATGTTGAGTTTCAACTCGATTCACCTAATATTGACGAATCCGAATGAAATGTTCTCCGTAGGTTTTGAATACCAAGCATATGGTTATTTTCTTAAAATATGGAGTAAGTCACCAAAAGTCCACGTTTGTCCTGGGGAAGGGGTGGGGGGTAAAAAGTGGTAAAAAATTGTCTACGTGCTACATGGACGGCCCCGTATCAAATCTTGGTCTATAACATAATTAAGGGCTTATTTATAGCTCTCCCAAATTATAAAAAACAAACCTTATTATCTGATATTTTGAGCCGATACTTCTTTCATTCCTTATACTCAGTGCCGGTCTGTTTATTATATCATATTTCGTTAAACTGTTTTGATGAATACTGTGAGCTAATTATATCGCCGAGGTTCGAAGGCACTCAAATCTACGAATTTGGGCGTGATTATGCCCGAGTTGCCCTGTTGCCAGGCTAGCGTCTGGGTAGCACGATGAATTCTGCATGAGACGTCAGTTAATTTCCTGTCAGTTTCGTTTCCGTACGTGTGACCGATGGAAGTTAACGAGTTGTGATTAAAATTCTTAATATTTGAAGGAAAAAACTGTAAATCGTAAAATAAACTATCCGATTGTTACGCGCGAAGTTCGAGGTGAAGTTTTTTTTATGTTTTCAATTAATGAAAGTGTGTTCTGTGCCTGGAAGAAAGACGAAAATTTCGGAAATTCTCGTAATATCGAGTATCCATAAAGTGAAAGATGACATTTTTTTGGAGAATGGAAAATTAAAAGGCAAAAACGATGAGGTTTGGAAAAAAATCTCTGCTGAATTAAGTGGTAAACTTAGTGCAAACAAAACTTTATACTAGAATGTGCAATCCAGCTTTCTGTAAAATGCTCGGCCTGGAGCAGAAGCCATGCAATGAGCTAACCGTAAGTGAAAACCTTAATGACACTTCTGACGAGGTCGAAGAAATTCGATCAGATAACGAAGAAGTTGTTATGCAATTCTCTATAGATTCTGCCAAAGAAGAATATAAAAAACTTTTGGTAACAAAGAATATAAGAGAACAGAATTTGGAAAAAAGAAAAGATTCCATGAGAACTTGTCTTCGATTGGAACCTGGCAGGTGGGAGCATTGGATTTCGGACGAAATACGGAACGTGACTAAGCTTCCCTGCAATTTTAATTTTCATGGGCATTATCTAATTGAGGATGGTATCACAGTTTCAACATTATATTCCACGAATAAATCCAATTCTTTTCGGAACCAAATAAAAATGTATTGCTAGTTACTCTTAGCTGCACTTTTCTTCAAATTGATGAAAAATATTAATGATTTAAACAATTTTTATAAATAAATGCACATTTCTACCACTTTTCCAAAGTAGACTCCACTTTCTTAGCAAAATCAACTAAAAATGTATTGACAGTGACTCTATGCTGTAATACTTTGCCCGTGTGCAAAAGCACTTAATGATTTAAACAATTTTTATAAGCAGATGCACATTTTGACCACTTTTATAAACAAATTCGCAGTCGGACCATTTTTCCATAATAAATATTATTCATTGAAAAACGGCCAAAGTTTCGATTTGTTTATAAATATTTTTTGAATAATCAACACTTTATTAATTAGAAAAATATCTCAATAACAAGTCATTTTTTCTTCATTCCACAAAAAAAAATTATATTTGTGGCAATTTTAAAGAAAAAAATCCTTACTTGAGAAGTTTAGAGTTTGGACTTTAGCAGATGGAATTTGTAAAGGATGGTTGTCGAAACTGAACATAATCTTTACCTGAGGATACGGCTAGCTTTTAAGTTTAGGGCTGTATAAACTACCAGTAGTAGGGGTGTGGAAGGTTTGGGGAAAGTTGTGAAAAATTTGCGAGTGAAGGACACGTCTGCGTACCTGAGGGTCCGAGCGGGGAGAAACTTCACTTCTATTTGACGCGTATTACTGTAAGCATCTCAAAAATACCAACATTGTCTCCACCCTGTACTTTATTGTAATTTATTTGATTATTTCTATTTTATTAAAATATACGCTACCTTTATTCATAAACACTGTGTTTTCGTTGAAGTAGTAGAATATCCCAAAGACAATTATTATTCTAACATATTTATCATGGAAAAATAGTCATACCGTCAATTCTATTATAAATATTGTGTACACAATTGTGAAATAGCAGCTTTTCTTAAATAATAGCAGTTATTAATTTTTTTCATGTTTTATATGAAAACTATGAATTTCAAACAAGTAATCATTACGAATCAGAAGGAAATGGATTTTGTTGAATAACTTGTTTGAAACATTATGAGCAATTCTTTTTCTTATTATCTTACATAAGTGTATCGCTAATACACTAACTCAAGCTCTTCTTTAGTCAATTTGAAGATCTTGAAGAAAAAGGTACACCTGAAAAGTTGGTAAAATATTATTTATTTTGTTGATAAATACAAAACTTATGTTTGGGTGAAGTGAATTTTCTGCCCCGGCTTGTTATACCTGAAAGCCTCACGATCAATGTCTAATATTCTTGTGCCCCTAAGCGTTTTATCTACAATTTTTTAAAACAGTTTCTATTACATGTTCTTTACTATAATAAAAGAATGTAAGATATTTTTATGCATTAATTTTTTAAGGCGAGTCAGTCAAAATTCTTATTGATTCGATTCAGTGATTCATTCGTCACAGATTCAAATGTAGAAAGTGAGAAAAATTTCGAATTAATATTATAAAAAGTAAGACATTTTAGTAGCGCCTGGAAAACAGGCCTTTGCATAATTTCCCACTGGTTGAAATATCACTGGTTTAGTTTCAAAGAAAAATGTCAAAACCATTATGTTATATATATATATTATATATTATATATTCATATTGGAAAATAAAATATCATTAACAACATTCCAATTCTATAACTAAATGAATCTGTGACTAAGTTTTGCTTTTTCAATCAGCAATCCGTCATAAAAGGTACAATCCATTTTTCTCAGTATGCTAACTCAAAAAATGCAATTTGCCCAGTCTTTTGGCAAAGTGTCTTATATTGGATAGCATTCTAAGGGGAGAAATGCATCATCTGAATTAATATTTTCCGAGGGGAAGGGGTGGAAATTTTTTAGATTTTCGTGGATATCGTCTACTTCGGCGATTTTTCACTCTTCTAATAGCGATAAAAAAATGTTGTCCACTGCTATTTCGATATGCTTTTACACACTGTTTCCATTGATCATAAGCATTTAAAAGAAAATCAATACTTGACCTTCAGAAATGCAGGTCAAAGATAAATTGAATTTGTTTTCACAGAAGGACATCTTTTTTGAAATGTTGCCTGGGCTACAAAGGAAGGTTGGATTTCATTTAGGAAATTTGAAATTAAAAAGTGAAGTTGAATTTATTATTGACAAAAATAAGTTTTAGGTTGTCAAGTATCTCAGGATACCTAAAAGTATAAACTCAAACTTTCGTAGAAAATGTTTTCTTAATTGATATTGAAAAACTTCAAAATGCTCAAAGTAGATGTTACATTTTAAAAGACCACTCAATACTTATTTTCATAAATCAAAAATAAGAATTCAACTTTTTAACCTTTTTTCAGCCTCTTCTCAACCTATTGAAAACAAACTGGGTTAACTTTATTTATATCGCGATTAGAAATGTGAAAAATCGCTGAATTAGACGACATCCACGAAAATCCCAAAACTTTCGCCCACTTGCCCTCTGTAAACATTTATCCAAATAATAACATTTTTCTCAGAAACTAACATGCAATAGCATAGAACTTTTCTCAAGTTAGACTTGGAGTGGGCAACTTTGATTTCTTCAAGGGGTAAACTTGAAATACGATCCCTCTTATATAAAAAACTGAAAATCTATTGTTATAAAAATGATACATTTCTTTATATTTTAGGTGAAAAAAACATGCGGGAGTATGCTCACATGCCATGTCCCAGTTCGACAGGAAGTAGGAACAGATTTGTCTGTACTGAGGGTTGTAAAAACAGAAGCAATTAATTCAAAACATCTTCATGAAGATCCACGAAAAGCCCTTGAAATCATGAAGTATACAACATGGGTCAATTCCGTCCACATTATTGACCACATTTCATTTTACGCACACTTCTGGACTAGCCACCAAAGGATGTTGCTCGTGTATTATGTATGATCAACTTGGGTACAGTAAGACTGCAGCTTCTAGTGCTGCAGTCGAAAGTCAAATAAAAAATATAAAAAAGATCTTTTGGACAATAATAAAGGTTCTCCAATAATATTAGACGACTATGTAAATGTCATGTAGACGTACGTAGTTGGGCGTTCGAACATCATCGAAGCTAAAGCGATGGAAATAGATTTCAGGGAAGAAAAAAATGACGATTCCTCCACGACTGATAATGAGATTCCCACGCAAGATTTAGCACAAGACCGCGCCAAGGAGGTACTTAACAGTATATCCATCAGTTTAAGCAATGCTGAATGTAGCACTTTTTTTGCTTTTCTGCAATTTATTGCACTTTTGCATATGTTCTTTTTATTTGAAAAAATTGTAGTACTTCATACTTAAATTTATTTCTATCATCAGTCAACAATCCGAAGAGTTTCCGAGCAAGATCAGTGAAGGCGTTGGCAGAAACACAAAGTATCCTTTGTAAGCTGGGCTCTGAGAGCATTACGTCCAGTAATGATGTAGTTGTACGCGAAGAGGAAATTCTGTGTCATAGATGTGTAGGAATTGAAAGTATTCCTCAGATCTTAGCATCTAGGAAAGAAGAAAATTGGAAAAGATTAACAGAAGAATCATCTAAATCAAAGACAAAAAATGCCAAACCAGCTTTATATTTAGATAAAAATATAGCAACTTTTGAGGCACTTCCTTACGACAAGTTGATAAGCATTCCTATCATAAAAAATGGAAACAGCATGGGATTGATGTTAAATTTGCAAGCTAGCAATTTATATATTTTTGTATATTAATATTATTATTATACCATTAAGCAATATCCCTTTCGGGGAAGCGTCACTCACTCGACGAGGAAGAGAGTAATGGGGGAAGGGGGCTATAGATTTTGATATTGATCTAGAATTATCGTGTTGTTTATTTAAAAAAACACGTTCGTTTCGTAACACTGCTTCGACCCATATCGCTGATCAAGAAATCTAGCCTGGTATTTTGTTCCAAGCGTCATTCACTTCATTGACACTCTTCATTATGCATTTCTTATAAACTATTTTTCTCCACACTTTTCTGTCCTGGCATACGTCCTTAGCTTCCTTCACGTCCATGCATTTTATCTTGTAAGCTCTTGCATTTCTGTGGCTTCTCGTGTCTTTTCGAATTAGGGTCTCATTCACACGTTCTAACTATTCTTTCCTAGGTCTGCCTCTGAGCGCACTGTGAATTAATTTACCTTGACGTACTTGTTTTGCCAGTCGTTCATCTTTTATTCCCTCAACATGTTCAAACCATCTCAACAATTTTTTTTTATTTCTGTCGAATAGTGTCTCATCAATATCACATTATATGGGCATTCTTACGTTTCTAACTTTGTCCATTAGCGTTTTACCCCACACCATACGTAGGTATTGTATGACATCTGCGCCGAACATTCTTTGCAAGTCTTCGATGGACTCTGCCGCAACAATCTTATCGTCTGCGAACGCTGACCCACGCACCCTCACTGCCCCGAGATTTAAACCTTCTTCGTCGAACAGCGTCACCATACTTAGACACTTGGCCATGAATTTAATAAATAGCCACGAAGACATAACGCATCCTTGCCTAAAACCTTGCATATTATCGAACCAGTCACTCAGTTTTACATGTACCCTTACACACTCACTTTGCTACCTGAATATATTATTTGTTTTGCTTGTAGTAGCCATCGATTAACTCCGTTCTCTTTCAGGACTTCCCAAAGTTTACTTCCATCCACCTTGTCTAACGCTTTTTCAAGGTCTAAAAATGCATACTATAGTTTTGAAACTAATAATTTTTCCTTTTTCGTGCAGCCTATCGTTATACGTCATGTAGGATATTCTTATAGGAGCACTTGTGCGTTCGATGCTCTTGCACAAATAATGGTCGTCGCAGCTATAGATTACATCAGCCTTGCAACCTTATACAATCATCTTCGGCGCACGAATGCCTCCATGGATTTTGTAATGACTGTGGCAAGAAATGGTACTGCACATCGTAATCGAAAACGAGCAGCTATTTTAAATGATATTATTGCTATAGTCGACAATCAAAATATGAAAATAGTTGGTTATAATCAAATACTAGTAGAATGCTCACTGAACGTATTTGCAGTGGCGCATAAACTGTTCGCTGATGTGTCTGAGCGGATAGTACTGGAAACCTGAAGAGGAGGATGTCTCCCTCGAGTCAAGAAACAAAAGGAACTCTCATTACCAAACGCACTTCTTAACGAATCCTGTTCTAAAGACACTATGTCGCGAATGTTAGTGGAGAATTCAACGTGCCACTACTGCCCTGAAATCGTAGAAAGAAAATGCGAAACAAGTGGTACGTATATCCCAGGTGGAAATACACCATTGGCGCAGTACTGCCCGTACTGCCAGTGCTGCCCCAGTACAGATTGCCGGAATCTCAGTGCTGGGTATCTGTACTGGGCCAGTACTGACTGGTAATGCTCTACAGTACTGGCGTGCGATATATGCGCGGTACTGCTTCTGTACTGGCAAACCGCTGGCGTATGAAAATGCTGGAGTTGATTTTAAAAATAATAAAAAACCATCCAATTGTTTTTAGGACCATCCATTCATCATCTAACGACTGCATATCTTCCGAATACTATTTATGATTACAAAGGCATGAATGTCCAACTTTTTGTTTAATTTTAACACCCACTATTGCTAGATTCTAAAGATATAACAAAAAAGGTATTAAAAAAATTAATAATAATTTGCAAGTATTTTGTCTATAAATATTAATGGTCCTGTTTAGTATGAATACATATATTACATTTTTAAACATTATATTTCAAATAAAATGTATGACGTTACGGGGTTTCGAACCTACAACTTAACCTAAAATCTATCGCCTAGCAGTCAGTAGTCTCAACCATTATTCTATACCTACAGAATTGAAAGTCAGTGAAAAAACCATCACCATAAGCTACAGCTCAAAAGAGTTGAAACAGCCATTTCTTAACTCCTTTTCTTCATAAATTTTGTATTAACATACGACATCATACAGATGTAAAATAAATGAACTGTTAACGGGAATATAAATAAAATAATTTTTAAATAAATAATTTAAATCGATTACGATTTTTCTTCATGTAATTTTTTTTTTGCATTTTGGACCATTTTGCAACTTTTTATAATGTCATAAAATTTCATTTTTAATGATCGTTCAAAACTTTTATCGACGGAACTTAGAAATTTTATGGCGTATTGCAACACTTTTTTAAAAACAAAATTATTTAAACTTTCGTGTAACGTTTTGCTTTTTAGGTGTTTTGGACTATTTTATATCGATTGGGAATTATATCAAATGTAATTTTTTCATAACATTTACAATTTATCATAAAGGTGGAACTTAGTATTTTTTTGCTTAAAAAAAAATCAGAAAAAAATTGTTTTCCTGATATATGTATTTATAGTTTTTCGAAATTTTAGAACACATGAAACATATTTTAAACGTTTTTTTTTCTTCGGTTTTTAAATATTTATACTGTCGGCATAGTACTGCGCCGTTCGTGGAGCCAACTGCGCCGGTGGTGAACTCCGGTGGACTACTGAATTTTCCACCTTTCTTCAATGCTATACGAAGTCGCAAACATGTACTCATAATAGGATACAGGCTGCATCCTTCACAACTTAAAATTCTTCAATAATAACGAATTATTAATTTAATGCAAATGTTGTTTTCTATAGAAGTATGGGCATGTCAATGAAAAAAAATTAACATCAATTATAGATGTCTGAATTCTGTTGTTATTGATTCTTGAATTTTTTTTTTTCTTCTGAAGGTTCACTTATTTTTATGGAGATGGAGGATGACCAAGATAAGATAAATCTAGATAAAATCTCCATGAGCTTCCCAGATCTTACGAGAAACAAAGGAATAAGACGAAAATATTGAACATGGGAATTGGCTATTATACAGCAGTCTGTAGACATCATAACACTTGGTTCGAGTACAACGATTCATATGGCACCAAGCACTGCTTGAAAAGTGAAACAGACCAAATCTTTTTAGCTGGCATATTAATATATGCCAAAATACCGCGAAATAAATGAACTATGATATAGGAGATGTTAAATGTATTTTATGTTTCCATTTTTCACTTGTACGTCATGGTCAAAGCTCGAAGTGCGGTCGCTTCGATGTACTTCAAGTTTTGAACATTTATGGGCATCTCCACGGAAAGTGTCATTTTTTCAAAAACAAAAAAAGTTCCAAAACAAATCTTCAGGCATACATTTCAAACTTTTTCCCTATATTCTAAATACATATAGGAACGTATTATTGAGCATGGTCAATATCTTTGAGCATGCGCACATTATGCAGAAAATATCGAAATTAATATGTCCATGAGCTTAATTGAATGAATAATATTTTAGGAATGAAAAATCGAGGAGGGTTGTTTTTTCTTTTTAAATTCTCAGGATACTTTCCAGTAGTGTGTGAATCATTATTTTCTTCATTAAATAGTATATTGTGCCTGGCACAATATACTATGTCAACGGGGGGTTGAAGGCGAGTCGTAGGGAAGTTGGAGGCGAGCCGAAAGCGAGCAGTAAGCGATTCGAAGACGAGCCCGAAACGACCCGAAGATGAGTCGATGGCAAGTACTGTAAATTTCAAAAGAGTTGCAACCATCTACTTTCAGCGCCTGTTACACGCGATATTTTTTGTAACAAATGCAGAAAATTTTCGATTTGAGAAACAATAAATAAAAATTTCTCGGACATTTATGGTATAATTGCTAAATTTTCGAAAATTTATGGAAAATTGCTAAATTTCCAGAAATTTTTAAAAAATTGCTAAATTACCGGAAATTCCAGGTATCCAGAAATTGATGAAATTTTCAGTAATTTCTGGTAGTTTATCAGTAATTTGTGGTAACCTGTCTCTTCGAATTTGTCCAATCGCTATTCACTACTCACAATCAGTCACCCAAACATCAAATCATAATGAAGTGTGGTCATGATTCCGGCGGTCCAGGAAAATAATTCTGAATCGACATTGCGCAAGCGCAACAGCAAGAAAAAGTAATCTGGCTCGAACTGCGCATGCGCAGCAGCTAGAAACAAGTAATCTTGTTCAAAAAGCGCAAGCGCAGCAGCTAGAAAAAGTCTTTTTATAACTGCTTTTTACTACGGTTTTGGAATTGGTCACATTATTTGAAAAATTCCAAACTTTGTTACTAAATTTTAAGTCACCATACTTTTATCTTTTGTTTTAAATTAAGGTCGGTTGTTTTTCCAACACTGATATTTTATCCTGACCATTCAGAATATAGCAGTTCGTAAATTTAACAGTTCAAAGAAAATATATAATCTTATTTATTATTCCTACAACGAAGAATTGCGAAATATCTCAGGAAAGTAAAAGTTAATCTATATTGCTAATGATTCTTTTTCTATTGTGTCCAGCTCTCTTTTAGGCTCCTACTTGACGTTTTGTTACCTTCTTTTGCATTTTTCTCAGTAAAAACTCCTAATTTATATATATATTTTTCAAAAATAATACAAATCAATATTCAATAATATAACGTATTTATTACCTGAAAATAGTTCAAATAAATTACTTTGGAATTCGTCCAAAACAACGATCACATTCGATATTTTGTAAAAATATATCATTCTTTAGTGAAAAGCAGTATACAAAGAACAAACAATAATTACAAGCAAGTACATATTTTCGTTGCAAATTTAGTAACAAAAAGCACCAGACACTTGAAGAAAACCGTACAATTATATACTTTACCATATGAACAAAAATTATATGGATAATTTGATTGAACAGTGAAATCTTTAGTTTAATAATTTGTTACAATTTCTTTCTTTCTTGTACACAAACTAGTTTTACAAATTCCGTATAGACCCTGCCTCCTCTGGTGCTAAGTAGAAAAATTACATTTAAGGCGAGAAATTTTAAACCCAAAAGAATGCATATTAATTCTCTAAGTTCGATTAAATATGTATAAAACATTACTTTCAACAAAGTGAGAAAATAAAATGATGTTTAACGTTTAATTCAAAGATGGTATTAACAATTGTTTAACAATTGTTTTAAATCTATTTTTTCATCATTAGATTATTATTTTAAATATATTACTTTCAAAAAACATGAGAAATATTTTCTTAAACTCTTCTCTAAATCAGTTTGTCGAAAATTTGATACAATTATTATTGTTATTATGCATTTTTACTAAAATAATGTCAGTTTGCGAAAAAATTTAGGCCTTTCAAATATAAAAAGCTCTTTGTTTCAAAAATATTTCTAGACGAGTTATTTGATAAAAAAAAGTAATACTTTTCCCATTATTTACCTACATTTTGTAATCATTCCAAAAATTCTAATTCTTTGGAGAAAAGTTTTAGACAAAAGTTATTACTTTCAATAAAATGGAACTTTTTTGTTTACATCTAACTTCTGAAGAAAAGCAAAAAAGCAAAATCAGCAAAAAATTTAATCCTATCTTGATGCGCTAGATTTTGACAGCTGCTGGCGCTGCAGTAGAAATTTTCGCTGAAACATTGGAGTGGACACTTTAGCCTTAAATTGGACGTAACTTTTGCGCGCACTGCGATACTAACTTTATCCATGGTAAACTTCTTCGGCCCCACATACTGTTTGATTTCCATGAGCATAGAAAAGTGTGCTTCAAATATTCTTGGAGTAAAGTACGGTGATGGAGTGGACATTTTTTTGCCAATTTCAAAAGTTTCGATATTAAAATGAGTGATACTTCGATAATTTTAGAAGCACATCTTTTTCCTTTATATTTGTTGCTAAGTTATAAATCAAAGTCTAACAAACGTTGTCAGCATTTCAACGGGATGCATCATACAATGCTACATTCCACCTCACATGAAACCAATTCCTATTCCAACCTGCTTGAACAATCGTTAGCTCTTCCTGCTCCTACGAATCGATATCCTGCTTCCACTTTTAATCCGAATAGAAAGGTCTTTTCTTATTCTGCCAACAACTCTGCAGCTGGAGTCATTTCACATTTATCACAACCTACTATTTATGACTAAACGGGGCGGTGCTCCTCGGCCTCGGCTCTTGTAAATACCGAAGAATCTGACGGAGGGCGTCAGCATACCAGAGTTCTACTAGATCAAGGGGCTCAGGCTTCTTTTATTTCGGAATCACTGGTACAGCGACTTCAGCTACCTCGTCAATCAGCGATCATTACTGTTTTAGGTGTTGGAAGTCATCGATCCAGACCAACAAGAGGTATGGTGAACATTAAAGTATGCTCTCGCATCATTCCAGAGGTAACATTTTTAGTCAAAATCATAGCCATGTCTCGGCTCACCTCTTATATTCCACCTGATAGTCTTGTCGTTAAGGACTGGCTCCATTTGAAGGGTTTTAACTTAGGAAACACCTTCACATAAAGGAGACGGGGTGGAGATGATTCTAAGGGCGGATGTTTACGCTTACATCCTTGAGGAGGGATTAAGTCAATGAGAACTGGGTCCTCCGACCGCTCAACAGACTATGTCGCTATGTAGTGCGCCTACCACTCAAAGATCGCTCAATTGAATTAGGCAATTCTCGAGCGGCCGCTCAACGTGCTCTTTTTCAGATGGAGGAACGTTTTCAGAAGGACCCAAAACTGCGTAAGACTTACGCGCATGTTATCAAAAAATACATGCAAATAGGTGAGATGGAATTGATTACGGAGGTCGAGAACCTTCAACCCACTACTGGGTACTACTTACCCCACCATTGCGTACTCAAGTAGAGTAGCACAAACACAAAGCTACGAGTGGCATCCAATGCATCTCAACGAACAGAGTCCGGGCTGCCTATGAATGATGAGCTCTATTCGGGGCCGAAACTTCAAACGGAATTGGCTGATGTAATTCTCCGATGGCGGATAGACGCAGGCGTTTTCACGGCGGACATCGAGAAGATGTTTCGTCGTATCTAGATTCATCAGGAGGATCACACATTCCAGAAAGCTCTGAAGATCTTTCCCGTACGAGGAGAACCGTACATACTGGCTGAAGACCGTCACTTTCGGTTTCACTTCATCACCCTATCTGGCGACACGAACTATCCATCAACTTGCTTAGGATGAGGGTGACGCATACCCTCTTGCTACTGATCTCTATTGGGAAGAGATTTACGTCGATGATGTTCCTTCAAATGCCGTTTCATCGGAGGAAGCTCGAGAAGAGAGTTGACTGGTCGACTCATTACTAAGAGCAGGAGGTTTCACTCTCAAAAAAGGATAAAGTTCTGCAAACAACTGCCGGAACTCTTATCACTGACCATCCCACGATGGGTGGGTTGATCTTCGAACATCGTGTGCGAGCTGCACGACTTTGACGATGCCTCGGATAAAGCGATAAGAGCAGTCGTTCATTTACAGGTCGAATTGCCCAATCAGGAAACTCTCGTCACACTTGTGATGGCAAAAATGAAGATCGCACGGAAAGGAGAAACTTCGATTTCCAGGTTGGAACTGTGTGCGGCCCTTCTTTTGGTGCGCATCATTGCTCACGTGAGTGCGCTTCTTGGGATGTCTCGTTCAGTAGGTTGCCATTTATAGTCCGATTCTGCTGACACTCTCGAATAGATTCGAGGTCGGTCCCTGCGATGGATGACATACATTTCCAACTGAGTGTCAACCAGGGGCTAAATGACAACACGTTCCAGGAGTGGACAAGCAAGCCGACTGTCGTTCAAGATGAATATCACCTACGCAATTGTAAGTTCATCGGATTTGGTGGCAGGGGCCATCTTGGTTGGCCTAATCATCGGATTGTTCGCCCAACATTAAGGAGAATAATGACCCTTTGGTCAATTCAGAAGAGCGGATGGTTAACACTCTGCTGTCCGTAGTTTAAGCTTTTACCTTTCTTGGATAAAGAGGGCTTGTTGAGACTTGGAGGTTGGTTATCGCATGCGGTCTTCGACTACGATGAGCGTTGCCCGTACATCCTTCCCAAGGAATCTCCAATGTCAGTTCTAGTCATTCGCAATGGACATCAATTCATGATGCATGGTGGCTCTCAACTGACACTCTCATATCTTCGGAGAAGATACTGGATCATGTCGGGCCGTTCTGCGGCAAAACGGGTGTTCAGTCGTTGCGTCTCTTGCGCTCGACATCGAGCATTATCTTGTACTCAGGTGATGGCTCCTTTACCGACCTTCAGGGTGAAACGAATTACGAGGCCTTTCGCTGAGGTCGGTTTAGATTACGCTGGTCCAGTTTATATACGTACTTCGAAAGAACGTTGTCACAAGGCTTACAAAGGATACATTGTTGTCCTTGTGTGCTGCGTTACCGGAGCGGTTCATTTGGAGGTGGCTTCAGAATGTACTACGGGGGTATTCATCGCCGTTTTCAAGAGATACTTTGCTCGACGCGGAATCTGTCGCACGTTATATAGTGACAACGGCACTAATTTAGTGGGAGCGGATCGGCAACTACGCGAATTACTTTCTGCAGCATCAACAAATCGAAATTTGCGCGGTACTTCTCTGACACCGAATTAAGTGGAAGTTCAACCCACCAGCAGCTCCTCATTTCGGTGGGTTATGGCAAGCTGTTGTTCGCTCATTGAAACACCATTCAAGAAGAATAATCGGCGATACTACCCTCACGTACGAGCTGACTTTTCTTACAAAGGTGGTAGCCAGTTTGAACTCACTACCCATAAAATCTATTTCAGATGATGCTAATGATTTGGTTGCCTTGACTCCAGCGCATTTTCCTATCGGATCTTCGATACACATGGTTCCTTAGCCTTCACTTGTGGAGGCTTAACTTACACTGTCAGAACGATGTCAAGATTTCGACGCTAGTGTTCTTGTACTGCGGGTGAACATATCGCCTACGAAGTGGCCTTTGGCTAGAGTAACTCAAGTTCGTCCCGGGTCGGATGTTTAGATACGCACTGTATCCATGAAAACTGCGACATGTGAATTAACTCGACCTGTCGTAAAAATTGTCAAACTTCTTGTTCCTGTTTCAGATTTGACCTGAGATATTTTAATGTTTTGTTTATCGTCACTTCTACCAAGGTGGGCTCATACTTCTTGAGGCTTACTACAAGTACTTGTCACGTTCCACGAAGGATTTTATCTTCTGGATATTCGTGGCATTTCTCGAAGGTGGGTGTAATGTTCAAGATTTCAACCAGAACTTCATAACTTACGTGGTCGCGGGTGACCTTGAGCGGGTGCACAGCCCTTGGTCTCCTTTCGTCCACCTGAACGTCCATTGTACTTTGGCCGGAACAGGGGAGGCTCAGTACCGTTCTACCCACGTCTCGGATTATCACCATTGTCATTACGCTCGTAGTATCTTTTAATGTCCAATTTCAAATTATGGTATTTTTGCCTTGAATTAGTAAAATTGTACCAATGGTGAAGGTGACTTTCTAGGTATCTTTAGTCAGTGACTAAAGGTACAATAAACAGACTTGTTTTTTTTTTATTATTATTTACACAGTCATAATTGCTCATGAACATTTTCCTAACGTATTCGTATAACCCTTCGATGGCACACTACCTGGCGCGTAACATAACTGGCATACTGGGGGCTTTTTGACCCCAAGCGAAAAAGGCTTCCCGCAAAGAACCAATTCATTATTTTGAGTAGCTTAATTTTTTACACACTCTTGGATAGTTACTTCAAAGAGTGCTGTGGGTTAATTAGTTCAACATTTATTTTAAATATGAAAAAAAGATTATAGAAGTTAAAAAATAGCGAAAAATTACATTTCTTACAAAAAAATTTATAACCATAAATACCATTTTCCGTTTACCATTAGTACTATCTTCGAAAGTTGAAAGGACTTAAATAACGTTGAACATGTCTGCGGTCTTTTTGACCCCATCGACATTATTATACAACTAGCTGACTTTTTTAAATGCAAACTCGCACACATTAAAATAATGTTAAAATTATGATTTGCACACGTTTAAAAATATAAGCGTTAAATATTGTTATTTTTAATAAAAATATTATAAACACATGTTCGCCAAACACAATGTTCTACCAACAAAAACGTGTCATTAACTCTTAATTGTTATATTTGTCAACCGTATTAACAAATTCTTAAAGAAATAGTCAGTTATAGCTATTTTCTGCATGAATAAACGGGTTTCTCGTTGTAATTATTTTAATGCACCTTGCTAGTAGTATTACAGTATGTGGATTTCTCAGTAATTTTAAGTGGGTATTGCTATTTGATAATAATTAAAAATCAACACTTTCTTGGCAGAACATTACTATTGAGGTACCTGCAATATGATTTAGAAGGAAAAATAATTTTTCCGCTGAAAATTTCTATATTCAATATTTGTTTATAAAAATTAAATAAAAGTAAAAAGGTGCTCATTGATAATACACTTTCTGGTGGTACAATTCAGTATATAACAATAGTCATAGTTAATTTATGATTAGTTTTTATTTTTAACATTTTTCCTGTGGGAGATTTAGGCATATTTACTTTAAGCACATTTTGTTCTGCATTTAAGCATCGTATCTAAGTAATTGCTTTTCTTATTTGTTTATAACAAATGGATTTGATCCATTTGTTATAAACAAGATTAAAAAATCAGACCTATATGTTTTTGTGAAGCATTTAATTCTGAATATTTGTGAAGAAACAATATCGAAATCGGTTAATACATTTCGGCTTTGGTGGATTATGGACAGTAAATTCACTTAGGGGAGAGTCCGGTAGTACTGGCCACCAAAATCTTTTGATGCATAATCTTACATATAAATTGTAATGCTAGTGCTGTTACATAAGACTTCAAAGCAGATAATAGAAGTAAACTTTTATTCGATAGGAAATAAAAGCGATTTGTTTGAGTATCACAAAAAATTATCCAAAAAGAGTGTCGGGTAGTCCCGGTCATAAAAAAATCGTAATCTTTGTACATTTTTTTATAATATTGAATAACAGGAAATTTATTTTTAAAATGAAGACTTAAAAATTGTATACTCAATAACGAAAATACATATCGAAAATCCAAAACCATTAGAGGTTACTGTGTTTACAAAGAAGGGTTATTTATTAGTTCCGCACAGGATCAAATTAAATCTAACATGAAAAAATTTGTCCGGGTGTACCCGAAACGAAATGAGCAGGGCTGCCAAACTGTGATACGTTACAGGAAACTGCAATTAGTTTTTAAATATTTTATAATAAGTTTGGTCCATATTTCACCAAATTCACTTTTTTTTTAGAGCCGAAATATTTAGATTGGATTTTATTTTATGCTACTGAGAGATATGAGTCCATATTTTTAAATTGTAAAGAATTATATGATAACACAATGGGTTCTCATTCAATAACATGATTGTAGTTGTTTAAAAAAAGGGATCGCGGGACCTTGTAGCTGGTGGGAGGGCTTACGGGTCTCATTAGACTGCAGATCTGGAATAGGTGAACCTGAGGGCTGCACTGCGAGTTGTGGCTAGTCTGGAGAACGGACGGACTCAAGTCGCTAGGACCTAAAATAAGAAGCGATCCTTCCAGGAGGTAATGGCAAAGCCTTCTGGAATATCGAGGGTACGAAATCTCATGCTCCCCAGCTACGATGTGATCGCCGTGTCAAGAGTTGAATGGCACCAGGGTCAGAAAATCCTTTGACACCCCGGCCTGCCCATCTCAGAAGATGCGGACAGGCGGGGGTCTCAAAGAAGGTGTCTTGACGGAGACTTTAGGACACCAGGTCGAATCCCATAGTATGTAGACCCACCCCCTGCAAGCGGGGCTCTGCGGGGGTGTTTCTTATTTCCCCAGCTTCTCGTGGAACTCGAGGAAGAAGGGCTCCAGAGAAACTCCCCCAAACAGGGAGTTGAAACAGCAGAAGGCTCCGGAAACACAGGGCCTTACTTTCGCGCAGATGGCTAACAACACCTTGGTAAGAGTTGTCGTTGCGTTGGGTTATCCTAAGAAGTATTGAACTCTTGAGGTGTTGGACAGGATAAGGGATGAAATCTCGAAAGGAATTGGCGCATTACCCCGCAAGGGGCGCGCCCCCAGATTCCATGACATCTTCATCAGGTCGGGGGCCATCGTAGTGGAGGCCACGGACATCTGGTCGCAAGACTGGATAGTGGAAAAAACCTTAACGTTTAGGCTCAAAGAGGGCCCAAACTTGAAAGTCAAAGGGACGGAGTGTCTCCAAATGTACCGTGGAGCGGCCGTACTGATTCCCGGCACCCACGAGAATCCGGCGACTGTTCTGGGGCGCCTAAGTTTTCAGAATCCGTCTCTGCGAACTGATTCGTGGAATGTTTATTCCGACAGGCAGGGTTCCAGGCCAAAGGAGAGAGGCTGGATTCTAGTCGTCGGTCTTCCGGAATCCACAGTCAGCGCCCTTGCGGCCCTTGATTACCGACCCCATCTAGGTGCGGGTAGGGTTACCTTTCGAGTGACCCAACTGGGCTCCTCAGGGGGCTAGAAGCGCCCGGAGGTGCCCGGAATTAGCTTGTCAATGGCTGAGACGGGAATCTCCATAATGCAGATTAATTTGCACCACAGCAAAGGCGCCTCGGCGGTTCTAGCC
>JAABKJ010004936.1:0-23692 GCA_011634705.1 Andricus grossulariae
TGCGGACTGTATCTTCTATGTTCACACGTCTGTGTTTTCATTTTTGGGTAAAATAAATTTTGGGTGAAATAAATTTTAGGAGAAATGACATGCTACCAAATTTGACCATTTGGTTAAAAATTCAACTATTCGGCTCAATATTCGTCAACTGTTTGGTCTAAAATTAATTTATTTGTTTGTTGCAAATTCAACTATTTATTTCATTTATTCTCCTATTTTCATCAAAAATCACCTTATTTCCTCTGTTTTGAGATAATTTTGGGCTGTGAAGTCTGTTAAAATATTATGTTTGTATGTTTTGTATTTTATTTTTGGTGTTTACCAAATAAAATCGAAGACAACATTTTGACTTAAGGGGGAGTATAGTTAATTCGGACAAAAAAGGCACATTTTCAAGAATTTTTTAGAGCGATATAGGTAATGTTAATTTATTTCTTTAATCGGTACATAATAATAGAAGATCTGAACCATATTCTCACTAATTTTCACTGCAAGATATTAATAAATAGGCCGTTGGCAGCAAATCTCCGAAGGCGCCTCGAAAAAAAGTTACTTTGCAGCGACGGTTCTAACTGACCACTGGATCATCCGAAATCAAAAAATCAAAGCGTGTTAGTTAGGTGATATGTTTCTCGAGGTAACCTGGCTCTCCTTTTTTTTAGCAATTTTTTCCACACTTTTAAGTCAAAACGCGTTTTTTGCTAAAAAATCAACGAATTTTTTATGGTAAAATTAATAATAATAATATTTAGAAAAACTGGGCCAGGTTACCTCGTGAATTATGTATAGAGACAGTCTAATAAATTTCAAAAGGATCCATGCAGTAGATTTTGAGTTACAACCGTCACCTACTTTGAAAATGTGGTTTCGAGAAAAACGCGTTTAAAGTTTTAAACATGAAAAAATAAAAAAATGTATTTTTTTATACTTACACAGAATCATCGATGCCAGGTCCGTACATACTGAATTTGTTACGGTTTTCTTATAATTGTGTAATGACCCACCGACAAATAAAGCAATTGAGGGACCTAAATTTTGTGTACCTGTCCGGCTGCTGCCGGACAGGTACACAAAACCGAAGGGGAGCAGCTATCCTTCAAAACTCCATAGCTCCGTTAGTTTTGCTCCGATTGGCTTGAAATTTGGATATGACATTCTTGAGATGTTGTAAATAAAAAAATAGCTTTTTTGACCGCATTAACTATACTAATTAACTATACCCTTAATAGGGGTGAGGGGGTGTGTTATTCATATGTGTGACGTCCCCCTGGAGGCTTCAAGCTTTTTGTGATGATCTATGACGAAGAAGGGGAGCCATGAAAAAAGTGTTCAAAATAACGTGACGTAGTTTTTGAACGTTCCCATATTTATATGGCCTCTTGTTTATAAAGAAAGGTACTTCAACAGGAAGCAAAAAACGTATATCTCTGAAAATTAGTCAGTTACAAGTAAATATCTTTTATATTATTTGAAAATGAAAGAATAACTTTTGAAAAATATATTAATCTAACTTGTCTAAATATTAAATAATAATGTGAGGGTGTGTTGCCAATTAAAAAATATAATGACAAGACCTGGGTTCAGAGAAATCAAGTATGTATAAGTAAACGAATGTTAGGCAAAGGACCAAAGCATGATCGCATGTTTGGAATATTTCATATTATACTTAGTAAGATGAATATTTTCGTGTCGTCATTTATAAGTTTTTATACGGACCTTTTGTCTAACAATCGCTTGAAATAATTTTTTTTATTTTTGTGTAGATATTACATAGACTTTAGTTATATCCAAAGACGTTTTACAAAAAAGGTATAAGTATAAGAAAAAATGAGAAAATCAAAATAATATTTATCAAAATCCTTGCCGTTGAAGCAAAGGTATTCCAGCAAAGATAAAGTTTATTTTTGATAGAGCATAGAATAATTGAATCATCTCCTATTAATTTTCAACCATTGTGCATATGATGAGGATTTTTTGCAAAGATTTAATTTCCCGACTTAATTTTGACAGATTGAGACCCAGAAGATTGACATCAAGGCCGAAAGCAAAATCGGTTCCCTTGATAACGTGAAACACAAGCCAGGTGGTGGTGACAAGAAAATCTTCAATGACAAAGATTATCTCAGGCAGACGGGCTCGGGAATTGAGAGTCTCAGTGGGAGTGGATCTCAGGTATAAGGGATTATTTCCAGCTTCAATTTAAATAATTAAGACTTACTTATTATTTTTATTCAATTGAATTCTATAATATACGTTTTAGGGCGATGCCCATTTGATGGCCGTCTACCTGTTTGTTCTACCCCTACTACCCAACCCGTTGTACTTAATGAGGAATGAAATATGTAACATACAATTTTTGTTAGTTTTGCAAATAGTAATTTATAAATATTACTAACGCTATTTTACTTGCCTCAATCAGTTGAAAATTAGAAAGAGTGCACTGTTCGAAATTTTTTTTTCGTTGAATGATGATCGATTTAAGAAGATTAGGATAAATGTAGGAAAACTCAGATTACCTCATTTTCAGTTACAATTGTGGAATTTTATATAATACATTGTCAAAACAGTAAAACTATTTTCTTGTCATTATCCGATAATCAAAGATATCATATTTGCTCTAAAGCCGCTATTTCTTCACTTTATCTTGAAAAATATTTTCGAACTTCTACATTGATTGGCATAAATTCATATATTCTTTATTTCCTAAGCGCCAGATTGTACGATTTTTTTACTTTTTGAAGAAAAAGTTTTCAAATATGTACCATTTTAATTTGCAAAACTTACTGGTTGAATATTCTAAAGTCGAAAACATCCAAAATTGAATAATCTCAAATTCGATTTGTAAGAACTAAACATACTCATAGGTATTTCAATCTGTTCTTTCGTATACTTTTCGCATAAAAGCCTTTTTTGCCGATATATTTTATTAAATTGAATATCGCTAAAAAATTTTAGTTACATTAAATTGAAAAAGGTTTTGTAAACAGGGTATCTAGCGACTCGGGAAAACTGGAAATGTGCCGAGAATTTTGTGCTAATAAGACTTCAAATTGAAAAGATTCGAGATTGAAAACGAATCAAGTTGATATTTAACAATTCAACAAAAAACTAAAAATTTTCTACCTTGCAATCAGTTCAATTTATATGCAAAAAACCTAGAACCTCATAAATATTTTTAAAAAAATGACAAAATTGACAAAAATGTATCTTTTTCTCAAAAGGTCTGTAAAATATTCAGGAATCTAACTGTCATCGTAAGGTTTAGAATTTTTAATTGCCTCTGAAAAAACATGGAAAAGACCTGAAATTTGAAATCGAAATTCTGAGGCAACAATGGTACAAGAAATTTAGTTGAAAAGTTGTATTCAAAATTATATCAAGTAATTAAGGCAATTATATCGCACTTATTCTAATTTTCAACTTATTAAGACAAATGACATATCGTCGGAATCACCAGAAAACATAGATTTCGAAAATAATATTTCTAAATTACTAATTGCAAAAAAAATGTTTTTTATGTTTCGTATTTCATTTCTCATTGGGCACAAAAGACCCCCCTGGCGGCAAGAGTCGGCAGCTGCGTGAGGGGAAGTTGGATAGTGGGGGTAGAGCAAGCAAGTAGACCAAGAATAAATGGGCATTGTCACTTTTCAATAGGTAATTACTGATCAATAAATTTAAAAAATCAGACTCAATATAATACAAGAGAGTAAAACAACAAATAAATCGTATTTATATGTAGGCTTCGTCCATGAATGATGTCACGCACTAATGGCGGAGGGGAATTTTTTTATGGGTGCAATGTTAAATGGAGAGGGGGGAGAGATGAAAAGAATAGCGTGACATCATTTATGGAGGAAGTAAGATGAAAAATTGAAAATTTGCAATTATATAGTTTAAGGTTATTTGCTTTGCATGATTTGCACAATACAGTTGACAATAGGTATTATATTTCCACAATTAAAAGTCGATTAATTATGGGCTTGCACAAACACAGTACTTTGGCCATAGATTTTTAACTTTTCCTTGCTTCTCCCATGTCAGTAAATTAGCAATATTTTTGATCATTAAAGCACTAGAAGTGGCTCGAGCTTCTCTCACAAAGTAATAGTTTTAAAAAATATCATGAGCCCTTGAACTTGCAAAGTATTTATAAACTGATTCCAAAATCAATTAGAAATATGTTTCCAAATTAAAAGGCCTCGTCGGATAAGTAGTAAAAGTGCTACCAACGAACATTTTATATGCGATTGGTCAAAAGTTTTTTTGTGATAAAAGGCGTACTTTCCAAAAAAATGCATATGAAAAATGAATAAATATACATACTTACATACATATACATACCTAATAATACCAAATGGTAAACGTAAGTAGCGCATTTAAAAAAAAACATTGAAATTTTCGCTATTTTTGAATTTTAAAAATAGTTATATACTTTGATTTTATTAAATTTGATCAAAAATTATGATAGCTTTCATAATATAAAAAAAATTGTTTGGCCCATATTACAAAAATTGCTAATAACTATAATTCCCCAATAGATAAAGAGAGTTATTGAGTTACGGATTTAAATAAGATTTCGTGGTAGTAACATAAAAAGTCTGCATATATGGAAATAATAATTTGAAATGTTCACTATTTCTTAAAGAAGAAAATTTTCTCGCAAAGTGAGTAAATAACTTTCTTCTACCATTTATGACTATTCCATATGAAAATGATTTTAAATTTTATAATATTTGAATTTTTAAATCAATACACAGAACAGAAAATATTATCCGATTCAACTAAAATTTGGAGGGTTTACTACTATTGGGCAATTACAACTTTTACACAATATTAAAATCCGCTGCTAGAAAAATCTTTTCTTCGGCCCACTTTAATATACATATTAGGGTACCTAAAAAAAGTGTGATTTGGCATTTTGCAAATGTTAGACCCCAAATTTCTTCCTTTTGGTGAAAAAATACTGTCATAAATTTTCTTTTATATATAAAAGAAATTGCTTAAAGGTTCCATTAGGCCGTTTTAGGTCTGAAAATGAATTTTTCTTAGTTTTCAATATTTATTTTAATACAAATTAAGGGCTGAAAAATTCTTTCAACCCTAGAAATTATTTGTTATTTATTATGGAATAAGCTCTGAATTTTACGAAACAAAAAATAAACTTGTGTATTATCGAGGTTGAAATACGAAAATTTGTACTTTCATTACAATGAATGGTCTGAAATGGACCCTAAACATCTTTTTCCTGCAATGATATACACAGGACTTCTTCTGTAATATAAATAGAATATTCTCCATAAGGAATAAATTTCCAATATTTCTACTGGGTGTCAGAAAAAATCTTGAATTTCGAAATATACCAAAAATACACATTTTTACAGTTCAAGGATTCATATAGGACTTTAAAATGTATTTTTATCTACAATTTTATAACAAGTATTATTTTCGGCAATTAAAAATTGAATGAAATCGATTAGCCAATCGACAAGCAAAACCCATAAAAACGCACAATTGTGCCAAAATCGACCTTAATTATAACTAGTCCGCATCTTTTTTAGGTAACATGTAAAAGTACTATTGGAATCTTTAAAGTATAACAAATGTGTATTTTGTGTGTATTTTGAAATTGAATTTTTTTTTCGGTCACCCGGTATATATATTTTTATTTTTACCATTATGGAAAATATTCTTATATTATAGAAGAAATTCTGTGCATATTATTTCAGGGAAAAAAATATTCAGGGGCCCGTTCAAAACATTTTTTTGTAATTAAATAAAAAAATTTCGTATCCTAGGCCCGATAATATTTGTCTTTTTTTTCTTCAATCAAATTTAGGACTCATTTCTCAATAAATAACAAATACTTTCTAGGGGTAAAAGAATTTTTTTTGTAAAATTCTTATTTTCTGAAAATTAAAAACTACGAAAATTAATTTCCAGATCCAAAACGACCTAGAGGAACTTCTAAACAATTCTTTTTTTAGCAAATTAATTATTAAAATTCCCCTAGCGAACCTCGCTGATGGAATGGTTGCGCAATTGCCTGACCGTAAAGTGGCCACATAGTGACCGTACTGCTCGCTGAGCACGCAGCACGCTAGGGCATATTTTTATCCTTTTTAACATTTATTCACAATTTCACATAGACACTGAAGAGAAATGTCCCCTTGTGGAAAAAGTATGTCTCATGACACAAATGGAATTTAAGTGGATTTATGTTTGTCTCAAAAAGAATTTTTTCATAGCAAACATTATTTGTTTGTGACAAACTTCATCTAATCTTCCAGCCAAATAATTCTGTTTATTTACTTTTAATTTTTTAAGACACGAATAAATACAGGTACGCAAATATAAATGTGTGAAAAGATGAAAAGAGTGGACGGATTGATTTGTATGTGTTCATTACAGTCACGCAATTACGTAACCGTTCCGTTCACGCAGTACGCTAGGACATGAAAACCACCTTTTAGGAGATTTATCAAATAAAGCGGGTGACGTTTCAAAATTTCATGCGAGTTTGTACTTCATAATAAAACTTTTGATTAGTCGCATATTAAGTTTTCAATGAAAAAACAGTGATCACTCACCCTTATACGACGAGGCATTTTAAATACTTTTTGTTTGGAAATCGATATTTTTTCTGGTTATTTGCGTCTATTAAAAATTTCGACGTCGTGGGAAAGAAGAAGTCAGACAGGCAAACAATGGACGTGAAACTGTGCAAAAGCCGATAAAATCGCAAAACCGACGAGAAACTTGGCTAGAAAGCATTTATTGTATGTCGCAGAGCCCCATACCGTCTGGAGCGATCAGTGATGGCAAGAATGGCCTTCCAACTTCGGACGAAAATCTCAACCAGGAATGCTAGGTTTCCTGCCTATCTTCATCGAGTTAAGATTGAAGGCATTCAATTCTCCCCGATCTCTTCGGGGCACCCTAAGAGCTGATCTAAATCCTGCCATTTCTGACATACCTCGAGGCCATAGAAATAGAGATTTTATAAAAAGCCATGCGATCACACTCCATTTCCAATCCTCCTCGGAAAAAGGATGCCTGGAAAGAATAAAAGTATCAAAGTCATCCTCGATTTTAAATCTCAAGAAGCAACATTGTTATTCGTACTAAACATAATCATGAAAAGACATTGTTACAGGGTGGCCCGCTGGACCGAAAAACCTCAGAATTTTTACATGGACCGTAAATTTTGTTTAATTTTCGATAAAAAATCTCAAATTTTATAGAATAATAATTAGTTATAATTTCAACAGCAGCAAATAATATGAAGCGTTCTTAATGGTAACAAATATCTGTAAAATAGTTATCGAGTAGGAAAACCCAATACATACAGACTGCAAATTCTTTTCCCTATTCCCCTCTTTCTGCCCTTTTTTAATGAATTCCTTTTATCCCTAGTTTTTAAGAAACTTCCCTTTCTTCTCGCTTTTCCGCTTAAATTCGAACCAAATTAATATAACTCAATGAGAAAATCTAACTATTTTTGGTTAAAAGCTCATTTATTTTGGTTAAAAATTCATCTATTTTGTTGAAAATTTAATTCTTTTGTTGAAAATTCAACTGTTTTGCCAAAAATCAACCTTTTTGGTTGAAAATTCAACTACTTGGTAGAAAATTCGTCTGTTTGAATAGAAAATTTACTTCTTATGGTAGAAAAGTCATCTTTTTTTGTTAAAAATTCAAATGTCTTATAAAAAAAATCATCTTTTTGACTTAAAAATTCAACCATGTGGTTTACAATTCAATTATTTTTTTGGAAAGTAATTTTTTTGTTCGGCAATTCAACTGCTTTGTTGAAATTTCGTTTCTTGGGATAAAAAATTCGTCCTTTTGGATTAAAAATTCACCTTTCTTAGTTACGAATTAACTTTTTGTGGAAAATTCACCTATTGTCTAACAAACTCGTCTATTAGGCTTGAAAATTCAACTATTTGGTTAAAAATTTAAATATTTTGTTGTAAATTCTTTCATTTGGATTGAAAGTTCAACAATTTGGTTTTAAATGCAACTGTATATTTTAGATTTTTTTTTAATTCATTTATTTGGTTGAAAATTCATATTTATTGATGGAAAATTATCTTTTTTTATAATTCAAATATTTTCTAACAAATTCGTCTTTTTGGCTTAAAAAATTTAACTATTTGATTGAAAATTTGTCTCGTCTCATTCAGAGTTCCACTATTTGCTTCTAAATGCAACTGTTGGTCGAAAATTAATTTTTTTAAACATTCAACTATTTAGTTGAAAATTAATCTTTCTCGAAAATAAATTTTGTTGATGAAAACTTACCTTTTCAGCTTGATAATTGAACTGTCATCTACAAAAATCGTCATATTTGTTTGAAAAATCAACTACTTTTTTGAATATGCAACTATTTTGTTAGAAATTCAATTATTTTATTGAAAATTGAACTATTTTTCAAATAATTCAACTTTTTTAACTCACAAAGTCAACTCTTTTGTTAAAAATTGATCTTTGGGTTGAAAATTAATTTCTATTTGTTGAAAATCTAATATATTTCTTCTTCTAATCTTAGAAATTCAAAGCATTTCATATGGAATTCTATATGGTACCTATAAATTAATTTTATTTAAAAGAATTCATTCTCCTATTTTCGTCCTATTTCCCCTGATTTGAGATCATTCGGGGCTGTGAAGTCTGTAGATACCAAAAACTATTCTTATTCGTATGTTCGAGAAAAATTTTAAGGACCGGGAATTTTCCCGACGATAAAAGTGGCGACATTCAGTTTTTTGAAGCCATTAGAATTAAACGCATTGAGATTAGAAGTTTTTCATTATATAACTTTTTCATTATTAAACGATGGCAATACAAATTTTTGAATTAAATTTTTTCAAGCTTTAATTAGGAAAGATGAGAATTCAGAAGATTTCAATTTTGACTGCTTTAATTTCCAGTTTAGTTTTAATTACTTAAAATGAACAAATCTGTAGCTTTAACAGTTTAAACTTTTCAATTTCAATGCCCGGGTAGAATTTTTGCGAGCCGGAAAAAGCCGGTAATTTTTTCCCGTGATAAAAGTGGCCACCCTGCTGTTAAAACTATCGAAATTGTTAGAGCCATTTCAAGAAATCATTCCAGGATTCAATGGATTAGGTAATATTTTAAGAAAATATTTGTAAGAGTGTTCTAGGAATCTGACTTCGGAAAATGTGTTAAAGTTTTCAGTTTTTTGAGATTGGTATTTAATATCTAAGGTTTTTATTTATAAATAAGTTATTTCAATAAAAATGTTTAAAGAGAGAAACTGAAAAATATTTGATAGATGTTAAGAGCTTGCTGAAATTAGCGAAGTTTGAAAGCTGAATTGGATTTTGGCTTGTCGGAATCTCGTCAAATGGCAGGATATACTACACTGATTGTGATTTTTCATTCGAGAAATCAAGAGAAAAAAGTTCAGTAATTGCAAAAGATCTCCTGAAATAATTTCATTATTATCCAAATCTAGTTATTGAATCCGAAAAAAAGAAAATCAATATACAATGTTAATTAAAAAATGAAGAGTGAATCATTTCATGAAATCTGAGATAAATAAAGCAAGAATGTTGCGAAAAGAGAAAATGTTTACTATTCACAAAAATAATGAGCTAAATTAAAATTCATTGTTAATTGTTTAAATGTTAGTACCTCGTAACTCAAATTTTTTGGTGAACAGTGCCGAATTTTGAAGACTCGAAGACGACTTCCGTTAATATGAAACGGAAGTAATGCAAAAATAATAATATAGAAATACTGCGCTAATTAATTTTACCTAATGCATTAATTGCACGACTCTTATTAGTAACACTTGCTCGTGTATTTGAACATAATCTGAACTTGATGACAGGTTTTTCTGCAAGTAGATAAAGAAAAATAAAATTATGTAAAAAATGTGCAATTATATTAATGTCCTTATATTGAAACTGTTAAATTAAGAGCTTTTTTAATTTGAATTGCGACTTCAAAGTCACTGATAATAAAATTGTAAAAATAAAAATTGTGTACATTGAAAATAAAGAGGAGAGAGGACCGTTAATTAATCAAGAAGACTCGCCTTATTTGCAAAAAATAAACATTTCAATTTTAAATCTCTTTATTATTTAGAGACAATCCTACTTTTTAATTTTGAGAAAATAATAGAGACTGAAGCATTTATAAGATTCATTTTTAATCTTCTCAGAAGGAAAGTATCATCTGTCACGATAATAATAAGCAGTTGATACTACTAATTCAGATAATTAAAATAAATTGCAAAAAAGATTCTCAACTAATTCTTCTAGTCCAGAAATATGCAATAATAGTTGAAAATACACGACAACGTATTTATTTCACTAAACATATATCCTAATAAAAATGGAGTAAATGTGACAAAAAGTTTTGCCTCCATTTTAGAAAATTAATTTTCATAAACTTGTAAATCAGACAAATTTAATAGAAAATTATTTTTTGCAATAGAAGATTTTGAATAAGTTGTTATCGATTATAGATTGGATTATTAAAAGGAATTAAATTTAAAAAATGGAGTGCGAGCTTAGGAAGTGCGGACCACCGGAAAATAATTGTTACGTTAGTCGTCTTAAAAAACGAAGTTTGTAAAATATAAAATCTGTTGCAAATAATAATCAACGGATACATCAATAATGAATTAGATTATCTGTGTACATAGAAGATCAGCTTATTCGAGTCGCACTTTTGTTTCATATTTCAATTTAGAAAAAATTACACGTATTGATCTTAAAAATCTGCAACTTAAATAGAAATAATAGAAAGGAATCAGTCGTTGCACTTTTTAATGTAAACTTCGCTCCACAAAACATTTTATCATGAAAGAGTGAATGTTCGGGATGAAAGAAAAGGGTAATTAGAATTGCTACAATTTTTAAAGAATTGAAAAATCCTGTGGAAACTTGAAAAAATACATTTGCCTAAAGAAATAATGCATTGTCTAATGAGTAATAATACAGAAAACTAATTAAAATTCGTAAGAGATTCTCACTCTCGTTTTTGCGTTAATTTAGGTTGATATTTATATAGCGTTATTAAAAAGTTTAGGATATTATAAATTATATTATAGACTAGATTTATAAATGTATCGAGTTACCACTTCCCTCGAATCACAGCTGCAAATTATATAACGATCATATGCAATGTATCTTCAACTGACACTAGAAAATCATTATCATAATAATATTTTTGTTTTTAAATTTATTACGCACTTTTTATTGCACCTTTGCTCCCAGTGGTTTCGTATTTTTACGATTTTTTATATATAATATTTCTAACTAAATTACTTAATTTTTCGAAGTTAAATTATTACAAATCTATTTATTATTTCTAATACTATTTTGTAAAAACATTAATTTTTCCTTTAAAAAAATGTACTTTGGTTTGGTCAGAATTTTTTTTTAATCAACTAATTATTTATTAATAATAGTATATAGAAAAATCATCAAAGTAGCCATTGAAGTATCGCTACGAACACCAAACACCGCCTTCCTCAGTGAGAAAGGTTAGTTTGCACAACAATTTTGTCTCCTAAAAATTTTGTTATCTCCTAAAAATTTTTCTATACCTTTCCAACATTTAACATTTAATCCTGTTTATATTTAAATTTAATACGTAATTGGAATTCTTTATAAAATTTACCTATTCTAATGGCACTGAATACCAAATTTAATTAGTTTATCATTCTATATTTGAGGGTAGCTTAACACCCATTGAAAACTTTAGAATTTAAAACCTTTCAAAATTAGAAACAAAGTAGAATTTAAAAGCTTTCAGTTTTAGATTTGAAATATTAAATATTCAACGACTATCCAATCTGAAGTATTTTTTACTTCTTTTCAAATTAGGCAGTTTTTTAATAAAATTTTTTTAAATATCAAGTATCATTATTTTCACAATTTTAGACCATTTATTAGATTAAATTATTTTTAAATTTCATTGCGATCCAAATTCCAGATTTGTCTTTTTTTTAAATATAAAACGTTTCTGCTAAATTTATTGTCAAATTTCGGTCTTTCTCAAGTTATAAAATAATTAAAAAAAAAAGTGTTTGCTAACTGAAAAGAAATTGTAGATGAGAATTTTCCTCACGATAAAAGGTAAGCACTGGATGCAAGATTCAAATTTTAATTACAAAAATTGCATCTTTAGGTCACTGGAGAGAAAAAAGAAGAGCGGAAAGACAGTATTGAAAGACCGGAACCTCATCCACCTCCTTCAACGCCAACTCGTGTTCGTATACCTTCAAGTGCTGTAGTAACACCAAGAGCGATAAGGACAAGTCTTGCCAAATCTCCAGAAACTGGAACAGCCAGAGGAATTGGTGAAAGTTCACCAAGAAAAACAGCCCGTTCTCCAAATTCGGCAAGACCACCAAGTAGTCTTGATGTAAAACATTCCGAAAGTCCATCAACTGGGACAACAAAAGCTTCGCCAAAAGGTCTTCACCTTCCAAGGTTATCAAAATCGCCTTCATCCAGTCCTCAAGAATCTGAAAGTTCAAATCTTCAGAGGAAAGTCAGGTTTCCTAAATTATAGTCGCGACAAAAGTCTTTTCACACACCAGATTCATCCATTCCAACACTTTGAGATTGTTTCAAAGTGTTGGGAGTAGATCAATTTGCAAGAGAGTTCTCAAAAAGCTCCTCAAAGCTGTCACTTTAAATTTTATTTAAAATTTCTTATCAGTACAACAGTACTGTACAAATAAAACTTTTAGCTTGAAGTAGATTATTATCAAACGCTTCAGCACCTTTTCAAACTGTGTAATTCTCTTCATGGAACTTTCAGCCCCTCTTTGAAATAGTATGTAGTTTGTAGTTTCTCGAAATCATGTATCACATTTTACGATATTTTCCGCGTCCCTCCGATGTAAATAAGTCCAAAGCGCAACATGTAAATTTATAATTATGATTTATAATCATTGGTCCTAATCACGGTTGCTACAGAAGTCCGGATTCAAAATTTCATGACTTTTCAAGGTTCTTTAAAAAATAATTCCAAGCCTACTAGGAACAAAAAATCCAGTCAATTCAATTTTAATACATTATACTAATAAAGATGTATATAGTTAATTTTCGATCATTTGGTATATTTTGTCCATATCTCTAGTCCATTAAAAAAAAGTGGTGTAATGAAATACCCCTAATAGCACGGAAGGTTCCAAACATAAATTACCGTTATTGTTATTATTATCAATAAATATCGCGTAAACTGTAAGTGATAGGTCAAAATCGATGTCAATTTATGATATGGATATAATATTATAAATAGTATATGCTGTACTCAAAACTAAAAAATGACATCAATTTTCACCTATCTCTTACGGTTTACGAGAGAATTGTTGTTAAAAATAACAATAATAGAAGGTTCCTGAAACGTTCCCAAGCGGCGGACATTTTACACGTTCCGGGAACGTTCCGAAGGTGCCCGCGGAACGTTCCTGGAACGTTCCGTGCTATTAGGGACCTGATTGGCTTTTCATTACTTGAAGTATTTTTATATCTTAAATTTAAAAATTAAATCTATAAATAATCTCTTTCAATAAGAAAAATCTTGAGAAACCTTATGCAAATTGAAAGACAATTGTGCTTTTTAAAACACTCTTTTCGTTTGTATTAGCAATTTTTACCGAAAATTGACATTTCTTAACAAAAATGGTTAGATTTTGAAGGTTCATAACTTTTGAAAAACTTTAGGTTACGTTTTCAATCAAAAAATGGTATTTTTTTCTGACAAAAATCTTTATATGTTGATCAAGATTTAGAATCTTTTAAGAATTTTGGATTATGTTAGTGTTGATTTCAAAGAAGATTACAATTTCCTAACCATTTTTCGTTATATTGCCATTTTAAATCAAAAGACTGTATATTTTCACTAAAAAATCCTTAGATTTCAAAAAAGATTTACAATGCTAAACCATTTTCTGTCATGTTATATCAGTGTCTTTCCTTGAAAATTATAAGTATTTTTTATAAAAAATTATTGGGTTTCAAAGAATATTTAAGAATATTTGAGTGTGTTTTTTTTCGGAAATTGAAATTTAAAAATGAAAAAACGTACAATTCAGAGTATTCATAGCTTTATCAATAATTCAAGGTTATGTTGGTGTTTTACATCACAAATCAGTATCCTTAGTAAAAACGGTAAAAACCATTATACTTTAAAAGAAGAATTTAATTTTTTTTACAATTGCAGTTTAAGAGAGTGGTTTTCAACATAGATTTCAAATATTACAAAGTTTGAGCAATTTAAGGTTATTTCAACATTTTTTAAAATAAGAAATCGGTAATTTAAACGAAAATTGGTACTCTTTTAAACATAAATCATTATAATTTGAACAAATTTGGATTCTGTTAGTGTTTTTCGTCGGAAATGGTATTTAAAATAATAAAAAATTAGATTTCACCGAAGATTCCGAACCACTCATAACTTTAAGAACAATTTAAGGTTATGTTGACGTTTTACACCAGAAATCGGTATTGTCAGTAAAAAGATCATTAGATTTCAAAAGATTTAAATTATTTTACTTTTAGGTTAACATAGTGGTTTTTAACATAGACTTCAAAGAAGATGTACGATTTTTGAACAATTTAAGGTTATGTTAACGTTTTTTTTTTACAAGAAATCGGTTATTTAAACGAATGGACAAGATTAAGAATCTTTTAACAATTTTGGATTATGTTAGTGTTTTTCGACGGAAAAAATTTAATTTTGAATTTTTAACTGTTAAAAATTTAACTCTCAATTTTCAACAGTTTTAAATTTAACTCTTGAAAATTAAACTGTTGAAGAATGATGAAAATGGAAACTTCCACTTTGAACTTTTGAAAAATTAAGAAAAAAGCGAATTTTTAAAATAAAAACAAGTGTTGAAAATGTAATATTTACATAATTTTACATGAAAATTTAATAAATAAACATTTCAATCCACGGAAGAAAAATTTGAAAGTCGATTTTTTTCGAAAATGGGTCGCCAGTGACAAATAATGTTTTGGCAAATTAATAGTCATCCAATTCTCTGGGTAGGGAATTTATGAGATTTAAAAATTCCCAACTTTAACTCATTGTTAAACAAAATCATTAGTTTAAAAGAAGATTTTTGTCTAAAACAATTTTGTGTTACGTTATGATACTATTTTGCGTCTAAAATTGCTATTGTTAATACAAAATCATTAGATTTCAAAGAATATTTACAATATTTATAAAATAATAGGGTATGTTAGTGGTTTTTGTCGGAAATTGGTTATTTTAAACCAAAATCATTGACTTCGACTTAAAAAATTAAACTTACATTTTGGAACAACTTTAGGTTATGTTAGTGTTATTAGTCTAAAATCGGCATTGTTGAGTGGAAATGCAAGTTGATTCTGAAGTTATGATATAAAATTGTATCAATTACCAAAAATATTATTTTAGATAATAGATACTATAAAAATACAAAAATTTTGTAATAATATTAATTTTATATCTGAATTAAAAAATTTACGTGAGACAACAAAAAACAATCGCGGGCCTATTTTTTCTAGTATAATTAAAAATATAAAAAAAAAGAGATCAAATGATCAAAACTTAGCTATAACATGTTATTAGTAGAAAATCGATTCGTATTAATTCACAAATTTTAAACTTGTCGTAAAGTACTAAGTTAATTATAAAGATTATGAAATAGGTGCGACTAAAAAATAAGAGTTACTTTTTCAAAATTCCATGATTTTTTCAGGTCTTGTAGCAACCCTGCATATATTTACCACATACCCAAATTATTATTTTTTTTTGTCGCACGGAAATGGGTGCCAGATTTTGTACAAAGATAACGGCGTTATAAAAATATAGACCAAGATACAAGTGTAAATAATTCTTTATTACTCCTATTAGTACTAATTATTTTACTGATTTAAAAAGCGTATTATGTTACAACTTCAATTCCATCTTGATATGCGCCTTCCTCCATAAACGATGTTACTCGCTTGGAAAAATACGAAATATTATAAATTAAATTCTTATCAAAATATTTATAAAAATTATAGTCGAAGAACTATGAGGTGAGGGGTTCAGTTCAGTTTAGTCTTTCTTTGGCAGTGGTGGTGGAACTAGTTTTACATTTTTGAAGTAAGGATGGCGGAGTGCCATCATTGCTGTGATCCTCTGATTTGGATCGTAGGCCAGGAGTTTCTGCAGAAAGAAATGTATTTTTAAGAGGGGAATCAATTCTGCAATGTTCCTTATTTCAGTTTTAAGCTTTTTATTTTTCGAATGCTTCAAGTTCAAGCCTCGGACTCACTTTAGAGATAAAAATTAGCGTAAATAGTGTCAAAATAGTGTCATAAAATTTTTCAAGTATTAAATTTAAGTGTACTCGGAATTTAAAAGTATATTGTCCAAAATCAAAAAGTGTACAGTGAAAGTTAACTTTATTTTGTAAGCAAAATGTCCAGTTTTCTAACCAGTTTTTTAAAGTATTGAGAATGAACTTTGATGTTTATTTAAAATTCTAAAATTATTATCGAAATTCCTATTTATTTAACGCAGCCTTCACAGTCTCGCTTATTTACTTTAATGCTAACTGAATTAACAGAACCCAATAATAAAATCTAACTATTTTTCGTTGCATGTTTATTCTTTTTGGTTGAAAAGTCTACTTTCAAATTTTTGATTTATATCTTTTTGGTCACAAATTTATTTATATTTTTTTTAATTGAATTATTTTGTAGAAAATTCAACAATTCGATTGAAATTTTCTTTCTTTCTAGACTAAAAAATTTTGTTTGTTTGTTAAAAATTCGACTATATTGTTAAACATTCATCTTTTTGGTTTGCAAATTCAGCTCTTTCTGTCGAAATTTCACAATTTTCCATTACAAATTAATCTATTTCGGTTGAAAATTAACTTTTTGGTTGACAATTCAATTTTTTAGTAGAAAATCATACTATTTGGTCGAAAATGTATGTATTTTGTTAAAAATTCGTCTTTTTGTGGTAGAAAATCAATTTTTTAGTTAAAAATGCAACTTTTTGGTTGAAACTGGATCTGTTTTTGTTCAGGACTCAAGTATTTTGTAGAAAATTCGTCTTTTTGGCTTGAAAATTCAAGATTTGGTCGAAAATTCAACTATTTGGTAGAAAATTAAACTATTTTATATAAAATTTTTTTTTGTATAAAATGAAAATTAGTTCTCCTAAATGAAAATTTAACTACTACATTTTTTATTAAAATCGATATTTTGTTGCTGTTTGAAAATGCAACTATTAAGTAAAAAATGTTTAGAAACGAAAAAATTATAAAGTAAAATATAATCAAATAAAATTTGGACTAATATGACGTCCATTCTTTAAACTATTCAGTTGAAAATGTATGTAATTGGTTGAAAAATGTATGTATTTTGTTGAGAATTTATCTTTTCCTTTTGCTAGAAAATTAATCTTCTATGTTGAAAATTTACTTTTTTGGTTTGAAAATTCAGCTCTTTCTGTAGAAATTTCACCTTTTTTGGTTAAAAATGCAACTATCTGGTTAAAAATTAATCTGTTTCGGTTGAAAATTCATATGTTCAGCTCAAAGATTCAACAATTTGGTAAAAAATTCAACTATTTGGTTGAAAATGTACGTATTTTGTTGAAAATTCTTTGGGGGAAGGCAGGGGGGGGGATCCAACTGCTTTTTTAAATTAAAATCTTTTTTTGTTGAAATATCAACTTTTACTTGTTTCGTTGAAAAATCATCTTTTTAGGTTTAAAAATTCCACTCCTTGGTTTAAAGTTGAACTACTTTCTTAAAACTTCATCCTTGTGGTTAAAGATTCATAATTTTAGATGAAAAGTCGTTCTTTTGCTGCTTAAAAATGAAAATTTTCAACTGAAAATTCAACTCATTGGTTGCAAATTTATGTATTTTGTTGAAAATTCGTTTTTTTTCTGGTAGGAAATTATTCTTCTTGATTGAAAATTCAACTATTTGGTTTAAAATGTATGTATTTTATTCAGAATTCATCCTTTTTTTTGGTAAAAAATTAATCTTCGGTGTTGAAAATTCAGGATAAATTTAAAAAATTCAATTATTTGACAGAACATTAAACTACTTGGCTCAACTACTTTGTTAATACATAGGAAACAGTAAGAGCCCCCCCCCCCCCATCGACTTTAGAAGTTAGATTACGCTAAAATTTCAACAACAAAATTGACGTAATTTATGCACGGCCCCTAATAAGCTATTGAGACAATTTTCCGGTATGTTGTGATTCCTTGAGATGGCGGACATATTACTTTAGCCAATCAGCGAAGAAGTTAAAAAATATTTTTCAAGGAAAAGTAAAGAAATAGTGGCATTAGCAGATAACAGTGAGAAACTAGTGTATTTACTGTCATTTTTTTCGAAATAGTAGCAAAACAGTGTCATCGCTCCAAAAAAGTGTCCAATAGTGTGGTAAGTCCCAAGCCCGTAAATTGAAAATTGCTCATTGTAGAAGGCTTGAAATGTAAAATTGTTCGATTAATAAAAAATACTTACAGTAAGTAAATCTTTGGCATCGTCGTCAAAGCTACAGACGACTTCGTCTAAACTGCGAGCATCCCAACGAGGAAACATTGATTTGTAATCTGGAAGCTGCGATACTCCAGGCCAAACAGTTTCGTCTGGGGTTCCTAAGGTTCGAAATATCCTAAAGAGCTGATCTATCTCGGAATCGCCAGGAAATAGAGCCCTCTTTGTCGCCTGTTACAAAAAATATATTATACAGGCTTCACAGTGATTCTAAAAAATATTTTAGGGGAGAAAGGGGACTTAAACTATAATAGTAGGTGATTTTTAGGGGACTCCTGAATGTACGTAAATTACAATAAATAACATATTTGCAAGCAAAGTCGAGTTTAATACAACTTTTAAAGAACTAGAAACAATGTTAAAAAAAACAATGTCACCGTTCTTATATCATATCGAACTTTCATAATTATTGATGTTATAAAAATTAAAATGAGATGACAAAATTCTTAATTGTGCTTTTGCGCCTCTTTTCTATACAATTTATCCTTTTCCAACTCGACATTTGAATATACACCAAATTTTAAGATTTCAAGGGACTTCTAGAGATTTCAGTTATATAGAATATTTTTATTTAAAAAACTAAGAAAATCTATATTAGAACTTGAAACTCTTAAAATCATGATTTGTTTTCTCAAATATTTAGTATGCTCATTATAATTACGATCTTTTGGCGCTTTATTTTCTGAGAAAGGATTGATTAATCCATTGTAAAAAATTCATATTCAATTCATAATTTAATAAATCCGAGAATAAATTATTTTTAGATGTCAATAATAAATTATGATTAAAGCTATAAAGAACATTTTTAAATTGAAACTTAAAAATTGACGGACGTGAATAAGTGTAATAATAATTATCATTATCAAAAATTCTCCTAATAATCCGAAAATAAGTATTTTGTTGTCAATAATAAATCATGATGAAGCTATAAAAATATATTTTTAAATAATTGTAAAACAGTTGTTGCTAAATTTGGCTTGAGGGTCCAAAATAATTGAAATCAATTAACTAATAATTAAACCAAGCGCAGTTCACAACTTGGATGTTGTTTTTATGTGTAGTGAGAAATTTTTTTCATCTTTGGTTAATATCTCAGTCGAAAATTATTAGAAAATGTCTTGTATTTGGAATGTAATACAATGTATTTTAATTAAAATCTATTTGTGTAACATAATTGCAATCTTAATATTTATCCTAATTTGAAATATGTTGGGAAACTGGTTTTATAATAGATTTTATTAAACGTAATAAGCTTATTACTATCTTCCAATCTGAAAGATTACAAAAGATTTCCAGAGATTACAAAAGAGTTCAAGAGATTTCACAGTTATTTATACCATTTCTATTTTGAGAAAAAGAAGAGAAACTATATAAAGAACTTGTAATTCTATCAACATTATGATTGGTTTTCTAAAATATATAGTTTGTTTATTATAATGACGGTATCTTTCATTTTAAATTCACAAGAAAGGAGTCAACTGAAAAAGATTTCTATTTGATTCACAATTTAATAAATCCGAGAATAAATCATGTTTTCTCTCGTTTTTACTTTCCAATGATAAATTATGATTTAAGCTATAAAAATGAATTGTGAAATAGAAAATTAGAATTTTGCGAACTTTGTTAGTATTGAAAACATTTTAAAATAATAAAAATTCCCAAAGATTTCACAAAGATTCCAGATTTCAGGATGGAATGTACGCCATATTTCAAGAGTGATCAACCCAAGACATTTTTTTAAATAATTTTCACCTAAAATTGAGGACTTTTAGGGGAAATAAGCAATTTAGGGAACTTTTAGGTATCAAAAATAAAAAAAGGGGACTTTTAGGGAAAATGCTGTGAACCCTTACACAAATCCAGGTAAAAATGGAAATTTTTTTTGAGATAAATACCATTTCTGTGAAGATGCATCCAAGGCTCCATATATCAACAGCAGTGGAGTATAATTTGGTTCCTAGAAGAATTTCCGGTGGTCGGTACCACAAAGTCACTACTTCGTGGGTGTATGTCCGGACAGGGACTCCGAACGCTCGTGCCAATCCAAAATCTGCTAGTTTTATGTTCCCTTCTCGGTCGATCAAAAGATTCTGTGGCTTTAAGTCTCGGTGCAGAATTAGGTGCACGTGGCAAAAAGAAATTGCGTGAAGCAGTTGCCAAAGGTAACTCTGTAAGAAAAGCAATTAAATAGTAGAGTTATTAATAATTAATTTCTAAGATTCATTTGAGAAATTCTTACAACTTTGAAAGACTATAATAATTGCATTCGTTATTGTAGAACATGAAATAAGGTTTGAAAATGTTCAGAAACTAAATGATTTACCTTTACTAAAGCCGGATCCAGACCAGTTTTTACAGATTCCAACAACTTCTTAAGGTCCTGTTGTAGAAATTCAAAGACAAGGTAAAGGTGTCTGTCACCCTGAACAACATCTAGTAACTGGACGATATTAGGATGCGCTAGTTCCTTCAAAAGAGAAATCTCTCTAATTGCAGTGGATGGAACACCTTCACTTTCCCTAAATTAAATCGACGATATCCGATTAATAATAGGAATTCTCAATCAAGTTGCTTTCATCTCCAAAATTTATCTACTGTAAATGAATATTAATTAATAATTAAGAAGCTAATTCACATAAAATTCTTCTCTTCTCATGGACTGAGAACTTGACGCTTTCACTGCAGTTTCAAGAAAAAAATTTCAAGGCCATAACTAGTTCATTCATTTCTGCAAACACTTTTATTGACCTTCACATTGTGAGCAATAAATAAATTTAAATTAGGGCCTTGAAACTGATTTCCAAAGTGGATTAAAAACTGCAGTATAATTAGCAGGGTGGCCACTCAAACTGCAAACAAAATTCCAGGCTATTACTCGGTCAAAAATTACAGTTTTTTTGGTTGACTGCTAAGTGTTTATAATAAATAATTATTCAACACTAATTGATTTATTATAACCAAATTTTTAGAAAAGAATTAAACAGTATAAAACTCCAAGGTAAGATATATACCCAATGTAAATGATTGTAAAAATTATTGCAGACTTCACAGCCAAAAATGCAGTAAAAACAGGGAAAATAGCGTGATTCTTGAACAAAAATAGAAGCATAAATTCTTTAAATAACAATAATGTATATACCATATTCGTAAAATTTCAAGCCGATATATATATATATATATTCAAGACAGTTAAATTTTCCACCAAGAAAAAAGAATTTTCAATTTTTAAAGAGATTACTTTTTTATCAAAAGATTAATCTCTAATCCAAAAGGATGAATTTTCTATCCAAAAATACGTATGTTCATCAAAACAGTTAATTTTTTATCAAAAAAGATGATTTTTCTACCAAAAGATAAATTTTTAATCCATAAGCACGGATTTTCTATAAAAAATTTTGTTTTCTCAATAAAACAGTTGAATTCTCAACCAAAAAAGATAAGTTTTCAACAAATTAGTTGAATTTTCAACAAAAAAATGTAATTTTCCACCAAATAAAAGAATTTTTAGTCAAGAGAGCTGAATTTTCAAACCAAAATAAACTAGTAGAGTTTTCTATTAAGAAGAATTGATTTTCAACCGAAAAAGATGAGCTTTTAAGAAAATAGTTGAATTTTCAAGAAAATAGTTCAATTTGCAACAAAATAATCTGATTTTTACCCAAATGAGATGCATTCTGCAATAAAAATGTAATAGTAGACTTTTCAATTCAAAAGAATAACCATTCAATCATTAAAGAGGAGTTTTCAACCAAAACATGAATTTTCAATCCAAAAGAATGGATTTTCTTTTCAAAAGGAGAAAGTTAAAAAAAACAGTTGAATTCCCGACCCAAATATGTGACTTTCTACCAAAAGATCAATTTTTAATCCAAAAGGACGGATGTTCTATCCAAAAGGCAAATTATCAACAAAACAGTTAAAGTCTCGAACAAAAAGATGAGTTTTTAACAAAATAGTTGAATTTTCAACCAAATAATTGAATTTGCCGTCAAAAAGAATTATTTTTTGAGCAAAAGAGATAAATTCTAAAACGAAAATACAATAGTAGACTTTTCATGTAAAAACTTTCAACCGAAAATGACGAACTTTTAAGCAAACAGTCGAATTTTCAACGAAATAATTGATTTTTCCACCAAAATAGTAAAATTGTTAGGCAAAAGAGAGGATTTCTGGATTAAAGATATGAAAGTAGAGTTTTTAATTAAAAAGAATTAACTTTGAACCATAAAAGATGAATTCTTAACCAAAAAATATAAAGTTTAAACCAAAAAAGATTACTTCAATCCAAAAGGACGGATTATCTATCCAGAAAACCGATTATACAATCAAAACAGTTGAAATTTCATCAAAGAAGATAACTTCTCAACAAAAAATTACATTTTTAAACAAATAGTAGAATATTTAACCAAAAGAAATTAATTCCGAACCAAAAATATAATAGTAGACTTTTCAAGGCAAAAGCATTCACTTTCAACCCAACAAGATAACTTTTCTACTAAACGATGAATTTTCTATCCTTTAGGATAATTTTTCTATCCAAAAATATATATAATATATACATAGATTTTGGATTTTCAATAGGAAGTCATACTTCAATTTGTGATCGATTTGGTACCATTATACATTCATGTCCCCGAAATGACCGGACGCAGGTAAATTTTATATCTGAAGACAAAATATATAATATGTAAGCTTATGGCACTCTCCAAACTTCAAGTCAGTTCTCGAAAAACGGGTTTTCAATCTATTTGCTGAACATTTAGAGTATCCCTAAATTATAACTTTATTATGCCAATTTTGACTAATTATTAATATAAAATTAGCTTATCCATGTAATTATTATCTTAAATATCTAAAAAGGAAATTTTTGTACTCAAATATAAAATGAATTTTAGTATTTGAATGATCCATCAACAGAAGCTTTAAATTCTTGAATATCGGTATAGTACAAAAGGAGTATTCATTTTTGAAAGAAACATCAACTTTAAAATTTGAAAATTAGGATCGAAAAGAAATCTATTTTTTCATGAATCATTTTATGCAAAATGAGCAGGAAAAAGATTCACAATTAAAAAAACAGAATTCCAAACTATCTCACTTTTCGGCTCATTAGAGACAAAAATAACCAAA
>JAABKJ010004937.1:0-23691 GCA_011634705.1 Andricus grossulariae
CCCTTATCTTATATATATATATATATATATATATATATTTTATATACCCATCTCACGGTTGTGAGACGTGGCCATGAATGGGATTTACTGCGGTCCTACTGGGAGTTAACCTTTAGTTTTTAATTATATATATATGTCTTCCAGCTATTACAAATTTGAATATCTATTTTACTTACTGAACTTTTATAAATAAAGGTGATGATACTGTACGAGATGATCAAAATCATTCTTCATAAATTACATAAAAAGAGAGTGAAGCTTATTTACAAAGGATTAGGTAAATATACGTTCTAAGCCAAATTTATCGATAAGTATTTGATTTTAACTTCTAGTTTTTTTATTCAAATAATATCTCAATCTGCTAAGGCAAGGCTCACCACTTTCAGCAGGTGTTGACTACCACGATACGTGTTTGACTGCCAGAAAGTTTCTCAGTCATTTTTTGCTTTGGTTTCCAGAAATCCTGAGAAGGTTGCGGTCGTTACGTTCATGGCTCGTTACGGCTCATTGTTCACACCGAAGGATCTGATTTTTTTCTACTTGAATTCACAGTACATTTTATTTTTTCATTTCAAATTTTAATTTACAGCGAAGGATTAGGGACCAGTCGAAGGACAAGTTCGACGAAAATTTATTGGGGCCTGTTTGGCCTAGTCTTCTTTACTGACACGGTCAGTCTTGTCAGTCAAATACTGACTTCTGGTGAGCCCTGTGCTAAGGGATACATATGTTATTTGACGTTGATCAAATTTACAATCCCCCATAAAAACTTCAATATTTTTCGTTCGATTTCGACTGGTCTTATTTTTAATAGTCTTAAAAGGCTAACGTGCCTTTCTAATTTTCATCTGATTACAATTTGTTGCCCACATCTTCGACATAAGCAAAAGGTGCTTCACCTCTTGTTTTCAAAAAATAGGATCCTGCTGCAGATTGATCAACGTGTTCTCCCATTTGTACTGCATGTTCATTATCACAATTTCTATTAATATACTGGTCCCAAGAATCGCATCTTGTTGCCAGTAGACCATTTTTTACGTTAATGCTTTCAGTATAGTACGCGTAAGACCTTCCATGACTGCAAGCCTCTGTTAACCAAAATACAATGATAAATTGTTTGGAAATGCTTTCTTGTTTATTAAGCTGTATAAAACTTATTTAACTTGGAAATCGTTTACTACCGAAATAAGATCTACTTACCCGTAACTTCAGGAACACAGCAACAACCAGGCTGCACTGCTGTTCCAGCATTAGGATAGAAGTCAACATGTCCCAATGGTTGTAGAAAACCTAAAACTCCACCGCACGAGTGAATAACATCAACGAAATTTGCATCAGTCGGATCCAGCCGTTCCTTTTCCGTGGTGAATATATGGAATCCTGGAAGAGCAGGATCAAGCCCTGTCACTCTTCCAATTCTTCGCGATCTTGTGGCACTGCCCGCATTTCCTGCTACATGTGCTCCAAGCGAATGACCTAACAAAATAGCTCATATGAAAAAGGTACTATGGTTATATAAACTGTCGTTCTCTGTTTTGTGAATATTTACCTATGAAGTGAACAAATTGCGGATTAAGTCCAGTTTCCCTGACTAGAAAATCAATAAACTGTCCTGCATCTTGTCCAACCTTTTTTGTATTTCGCATTGGCCCAAGATAAAACGTACTTGCTGCTAAAGGCTGCCAGTCTACCAGGAACACATTATAGTCACCGTGTTCTAAGTAGGCTAAAAGTTATGGGAATAATTCTCAAATTGACACAATACACCTTTTCATCTTGAATTTAGAACAATTTCACGCGTGGGGAATTTAACATTCATATGCTCTACTATTCTAGGGTTACTAAGGTCCGAATTATTCAAGATTAAAAAGTTTATTAGGCTGAGTGAGATATAGTATTAAATCTGACGAGTTTTTTTTCTACGGGAGAATTCGCGCCAGAGCTTGGTTTTAGCTGTAATATAACCCGAAAATTGCAGCTGTAAATAACAGTGTTGGGTATTTGTGAACAATTGTAAAACAAAAAAAGATTGAAGGAAGAAGAGGTGCAATTACATGGAGTATTCTGTAATCGGTGCACGTAGATTATTATTACAATCTCTCTGTGATACGAGATTTTTTCATTATAATCTAAAATCATATTTCTGAAGTTAGTCTTTATAATATTATTGAACACAGAATCAAATTCGTGTGTATGATTCTGAATTCTTACATTTAAACATTTATGACAATTCGGAATCATTGATCTTCGGGGTTTTGTCCTACGTGCTCGATTTTTTAGAATAACGCGCCAGTTCAATATTTTACTACTTAAATAATTGTCCACTTATTAAAGAATATTCAGAACTGGTGCACAATGGACCAAAAAAGTTCCTCTGTACAAATTAGGCTAGACCTTACACTTTTTCTTTTTTAAATTAAAGATAACTTTTTATTTTATATAATAACAAAGTTGAATTTTCCTTTTTTAATTCCAACCTCCCACTTTGTTGAAAATATTCATATTTATGTAAAATATCATAAAATAAGTAAAAGCAATCTTTACAAATAATATCCAGCATTATACAATATTTAAATATATTGTTTATTCTTTAAAAATAAATTAATTAGTGAAAGTGCTACATAAGATTAAAAATACTTAGACACTTGATTTTTCAATTTTTTGTACGGAATATACGTAAACACAATGCTCAGTTACCATTTGTTGAAAATCCAAAACAATTGTTAAAGTAATAAAAAAAATTAATAAACATATACACATTTTAGCTCGCTCTAAAACTCCGTTTCTTTAAAACAATGGACTAAAATTTTTCGACAATAAATAATATTTACGATGCTTTAATACCTGATACCAGTAGGTAATTTGTTTAAGCAAATACAGATTTTTGTCCAGTCTCAAACATCAGATTTCGTTCTTACAACAGAATAAATTTTAAATTACTTTGCAAAATGCTTCCCTTATGATACTTTATGAGCGAACAATAATTATTAATTTATTAAACTATTGTATAAACAAATTCACAACTTAAAAATCTGCAAAAGAATTTATGTATTTTTCCGTAATCAACAGCCAGTAAATCAGAAAGGATCTTATTTATTGGAAGGCTTTGTCAGGCGACAATATTTTTAACGAATTTTATAAATAAATACAAATCTTCGTCGATTTTCAACTAGCAGATGTGGGGTTTTTTTTTTAACGGAATCAATTTTAAACTAAGTTTTATTTTATAAGAAATTTTTTACAAAAACTGAAGACTTGTCAACTAGAGTGGTCCAAAAAAAGAAATTTTCAAATTTTTGAAATTAGACTAAAAAATATTGTAGGCTGCGTGAAAATAGAAGACACCTATTTTTTTAGTTTTGAAAAAAATTAATTAATAGGACTATGCACTTCACTTTCCTCTCCTATGGAGTATAATATATAAAATGACAATACTTCTTTCATCTGTAATTCTGCAGTGGAAGTTATGATTGAATTTGTTTGAAATTTTAGACATTTATTTGCACAAGAATGAAAATGCATCTTATCATACTATCATGTTTTAAAAATGTTATGTAAGGATTTAACAACCTTTTCAATTTCCGTAAAATCACAATATTCAAAACCCTATAACAGGCATTGTATGTATTTTCAACAGCTGGAATTTTTACAACACATGAGTTCCTTACCTAAGAACAGGTTTCTGAAGAAGGAAATAAAAACTTATAATAATTTATAGGAGAAAGACTATTAAAGACATGAACAATCATTAAAGTTTGAGTTTAAATCATCAGGGCCGGCGGAACTTAGGTTATCTGTCTTTCTCGCTCCTTAAGAAGTCTGCATGAAAAAGAATGAGAGTAAGCGAGACACTCGCATGTGTAAAACAGATGACTGTTGTCCACATGCGAGTGTCTCGCTTACTCTAATTCCTTTAAATTCACGCTCCTTAAGAAGCGAGAATGATAGATAACCTGCGTTCCGCCGGCTCTGTAAATCATCTGCCTTTGGGTATGAATTCAATAGACGCCAGTCAATCTGAGGGTTGTACCAGGCTCTACTGACTCTACTCTTCTCCTAATTTGCTCCTCGTTGCTCCTTAAACTTATTTATGGCAATAACAGAAATGCAATAAAATGCAGGTAAGGTGGTTATTGTAGACTCAGGCGAGCCTCAAGCTTTAACAAAGGAGCAGGTTAAGTTTGCAAAAAATAGCTGTTACATTGCTGCCGCACTGCCAAGCTAAACCAAAGGCCCATAGGCGGCACCGTGAATTCTCTATGTTAAATAGTAAATTTGAAAAAAAATATGCAACAAATGCATAGTCCTATTAATAAATTTTTTTCAAAACAAAAAATAGGGGGTTTCCATTTGAATGTAGCCTAAAATATTTTTCAGTCAACGGATAGATGTCCCATTTTTCACAAAATCAACTGCTAATGTCTCAGAAAAGATCTCGTTTAATAGGAGTCTGTCTAGCCATAAGATTTGTTATTTATTTAAATTAATTTGATTACTTATGATTTTTGTCATTTTTTAGCCAATGGATGTCGTGTTTGATTTTGACACAAATAACTCTAAATTAAAATAGTATAAAGTCACTGCCAAGAAGTTGTGAAATTTAATTCCTCTGCCGTTTCACCCATTTCCATAATACAACAGATTAAAAAAATTATTATTATTAATAGCTTTTCGCTAAAAACATTCAACACTAAATTATTTCACACTGAAATCGTTTAATATTAAATAAATTTAAATTGAAAGCATTTAAAATAGAATAATTCTATATGGAAACATTGAAAATAGTTTGGTTTAATTTCTAAATATTTCAAAATTGTAGGGGATAGGCTTGCAGGTTGCCACCACTGCTGTATTTCGACATTTTAGACATTTTCAACTCCGACTGACATCGACGTCAAAAGAGTAGTTGTCACTTTTAATCTACTTCTGGAGCCGACAGGCGCAATAACGCAGTGTTTGCTGAAAAAAGTGTGAAATATTATTTCTTAATAAATTGAAAAATTAAAATGGGTTTTTTGTCCTGTGCTCATAAGCTGAACATTTTTATCGACAATTTAAAAAATTTGAAATTGTCTTTTTTTGGACCACCCTAAGGCCTAAACTGAATTTCCCATAATATTGGTTCATAACTGCAATGAATAATTATTTCAAAAGTTAATAAAAATATGTAGGATATTGATTAGTGGTTATCTTCGAAAAAGTGAGTACTAGTTAATAAACTTCAATATATCACAAAACACTCATTTCACTACGGAGAGCATGGTATTTGAGGGTGAATAAATGTGTTTTAGAAGGGTTTAAATTATAAAGTTATAGTTGATAAGCATTCGTTAAAGATGTTGCAATTATTTTTAAATCTTATTTCTACATGTTTCAAAGGTAAAGCTTTCCACGTAGTGGTTAATTAAAATAGGAAACTTTAAAAGGCTGTGAGGCAAGTCTTTTCATTAACCGATTTTGCACAAATATGCAGGGTATTGTTTTTTCAGGTTCATTTACGTTAAAAATTTTAAGGGGCAGCATGACAAAAATTCGAATGTCAATTTTTAGACCACCCAAGTACAGTAATCATTACGTTCGGTTATTTTCGAGATTACCTTAAACATTTTAAAAATCTGTAAAAAAAATTGACGCTTTCGACTACGCTGGGGGCGAATCGAGGACCCCTCGATTTCTATTTTCATTACAACTTTCAAATTTAAAACGTTAAAAATTGTAGAATATAAAATTGAAAACGTGATTTTCAGCTTGAATACTCATTACAAATTACAAATTTTTTATTCAAAACTTTAAATGATTGAATAAATCCCAATCCAAAGCCTTCGATATTAAATAACCTGTTAATGAGGAATGCTTAAAATTGAACCGCCGCATCATAGAAGGGGGCATACAATTACTTGGTCCGAACGCAGTAGCCTCTTGCCACTTATGTAAATTTGTTTGCACTTTCATTTTTGGAAATTTACATAAAGTACTTTATTTGCTTGGATAATATCAAAAAATATTTTTTAAATTGTAATTTTTACATTGTCGGGATCCACTTGTGCTGGGACCAAGAAATTGTATACCTCCTTCTACGATGCGGGGTTCAATTGTATATTTTCAAAGACTTGGAAGCTATTAAAATGGAGAAGTTTTTATTTTTAGGCTTAACAATTGGAAAAATTTCTCTGCTTAACATCTAAAACTGAATATTAATTAATTTTACAATTTACAAGCGGATTAAAATCTTTAAAATTATTATTAAATTATAATCCTTACAAATTTGCAGCATTCAAAACGGAAAAATTAAAAACTTTCATTTTATAATGTTCTAAAGTAAACATTTGAAACTCAATGCCTCTAAAATTATTTTTTTAACTGATTAAACTGTACAATTTAAAATTGAAATCATAGTAATCTTGTTTCAGATTATTATATTATTAATTAGTGGAATATTTTCTGCGCACCTGTAATGCTTGCTAATATTAGGATAAAGTACTTACGTCAAAGTAGTTTTTAGAGAAGTTTCAACATTTTAGTTGCTTTTATTTAGACATGAGAAATTAAAATACAGCTCTTTCCCACACAGTAATATGTCCCCAAATATGAATTCGCACACAAAAATTGTGAAATTAATGACAAAAGAATTTTTTGAATGATTTATGCTTATATGAATCATTTGAATCAATTTGAGGAATCTAAAAATTGTAAATAAAGATCAAAATTTTAGTTTTAAATGTGCTTAATTATACTTGAAAGGATGTCTCCAAACTTTTGTTTCCACTCGGTGACACTCATATTTTAAGATAGAACTCGAAAAAAATCAATTCAAAAAATCTAAAATCTAAATATTTTTTTAATAATTTCGAAATTTGATGTTACACTCCGTGAAAGGTAACTTTTCAGTAGGTTATGTGGTCGTCTGGTGCATACTGTCAAAGCTGGTCGAAGTAGTTTTATACAAGTGATCAGAAAACGAATTATTTATTGAAAGTTATCAATAATCATCTTCTCGAAGTGTGCTTTTAAAGGCAGCTTTCTTTTTTTAAAAGGCAAAGTGCTCAACTTTAAATAAAAGACGACGAAATTTCGGGTTTCTAATTTTAAACCTAAACGCTTTGAATGACGGTAATTTATTATATAATCACATAAAAAAACGGTATTGTTAAATTAATTTAAAAACGTTATTTTAAAACTATTTTAGTTACTTATTCACACAAGAAAATTATTTTTAATCCGGTTGTACTAACAGAAAACGCAGATAAAAATAACTAAAATTGATCTACACTACAAAACCTGATTCTTGATCTCTGAAATCGATATTTTCGTTCTATATTGAGTATAAAATAATTTTTAAAAAACTTTAGTTAATTTTTCGAAGTTCCATTGTTTTTAAACTCAGCCTAAATTTTACAACTTTTTGGCAACGACCCATAATCTGCTTATTTTATTAACAAATTTATTCAGTCAGTAGTCTGAAGCTGTTCGAGTTAGAAGCATTTGAAGCGCGTCTTGGGTATCTGTATATACCCAGTTGCACCTAGATACTTCAAAATCTCTGCCAAAGTTCTCAGAAGAGATCTGAAAAGTTACCAAAGCCAACTAGATGTCATTATTGTGATTGGCGACTCGACCGCAAAACGTCTGCGTGCACAGTTTGCATGATTCCTATATGGGCGTTTCCACGGAAGGTGTCCTTTTTCTGTCACCGTGCTATTATAGGCAAACCTACACTCAAAATACAAGTTATATTGCATACAAATTTACAGACAGACTCGCTGAAATAGGAAAAAATGTTTACAGTCATTACAGAAACCCCTATAAAAAGATATAACATATAATAGTTGGACAAAATCCCAAAAATATGTCTGTGTAATATTTGCCACCAACTCAAATTGAATGCTTTGCATGTTCACAGCTTTTCTGCGCAATGTTTGAAAATTCTGAGAAAAATCATGCTAGTTCAGTGGAGCATAACCTACTGAAATGTCATAGATTTGACATTGTGCTTTGATTTATAGCTCAGAAAAAAATCTTAAAGTCGTGTTACCGCTTTTACAATTCAAATGTCCGCTCCAAGGTCTGTAGTTGTGGAAAGTGCGCGCAACTACCCAGGTCAAAAATATTTCGATTTTTTATTAGATTTAGGTGGCCGGCAGACACCATACAAAGGAAAAAGATGTGCTTCTAAAATTACCGAAGTATCACACATTCAAACATCGAAAATTTTGAATTTGGCGAAAAAATGTCCCCTCCATCATCGTACTTTACTCTAAGAATATTTGAAGCACACATTTCTATGCTCACGGAAATGAAGCAGTATGTTGGGCCGAACAAGTTTACCATGGATAAAGTTAATATCGCAGTGTGCGCAAAATTTATGTCCAATTTAAGGCTAAAATGTCCACTCCAAAGTTTCAGCGAAAATGTCCACTCCAGCGGCAGCAGCTGTAAAAATCGGGCGCATCCAGATAGAATTAAATTTGTTGCTAATTTTTCTGTATTTTGGTAGCCAGAAAACTTTCCCGCAAGGAAAATTATGTTCCTCAAAAATCATGTGCATTTCGTATAAATCAAAGTTAAAATATGTATAGAAATGGCTTTTCTTCAAAAGTGACATATCAACAAAAAAATGTTGTTCCACAAAAAAGTTCCATTTTGTTGAAGGGAATAACTTTTGTTTAGAACTTTTTTCCAAAAGATTAGAATATTTTGAAATATTACAAAAAGCAGGTAAATAATGGAAAAAATATTACTTTTTTCTATCAAATTACTCGTCTAAAAATGCTTTTTGGAACAAAGACGTTTTTATATTTAAAAGACCTAAATTTTCTCGCAAACTAACATCATCTTAGTAAAAATACAAAATACAAAATAATTTTTATATCGAATTTTCGGCAAATAACTCTATCTTTATTATAATAAGTTAACACTTTTCTGAAAAATTGAATTAGAGAAGAGTTTAAGAAAGTATTTTTAATGTTTCTTGAAAGTTTTTATATTTAAAATAATAGTTTAATGATGAAAAATAGATTTAATACAATTTTTAATACCACAATAGAATTAAAATCAAACATCATTTCATTTGCTTACTTTATTGAAAGTACATTTTTCGTGATAAATCCCAATATAATTTCCATTAAATTTTATTTGAGTAATATCAGAGAGAGAAACAGTAAGATTATTATATAATATATTATACTGTATCTATATTAAAATTATAATATCAGTATCTATAATATAATATAATACAATTTTTATATTATTACGTAAAATAATTTTTTATATTTAATAGAACTTAGACAATAAGTATGTATTTCATTGGGTTTGAAATTTCCCGCCTTAAGTGTAATTTTTCTTCTTACCGCCAGGCGAGACACTGGCTATACGGACTTGTTAAAACCAGATTGTGCACAAGAAAGAAAGAAGTTGTAACAAATTATGGCAAAATTTTAAACTTTGACGAAGAATGAACCATATAATAAAATATATACTTGCATTTGTTTCTTCAAGTTACTTGTGCTTTTTGTTACAAAAATTACAACGAAGATATGTATTCGCTTGTATTTATTTTTTGTTCTATTTATACTGCTTTTCACTAAAGAATTATATATTTTTTACAAAATATTTAATGTGATCGTCGTTTCAGACGAATTGAAAAGTAATTTATTTTCAAAATTATCAGATAATAAATACATTATATTGTTGAATATTAATATGTATTATTGTTAAACAAAAATAATATAAATTATAAGTTTTTACTACAAAATAGGCAAAAGCGGACAACAAAATGTCAAGTAGAAGTTTAAAAGAAAGATGAGAACAATAGAAAAAGAATCATTAACAATATAGATTAACTTTCACTTTTCTGTGATATTTCGAAATACTTTGTTGTAAGAATAATACATAAGATGATATATTTTCTTTTGAACTGTTTAATTTACGAATTGTTATATTCTAAATGGTCAGGATATAATTTCAGTATTAGAAAAAACAACCGACTTTGATTTAAAATAAAAGATAAAGTATGATGACTTAAAATTTAGTAATAAAGTTTCAAATATTTCAAACAAAATCCGCATTATTTCTTTTCAGAAACTAGTTATATATTTAAAAAAAAGAAGATAGTGATAGTGATAATTTAAGAATAAGAAACAACACTTCTTGATCTTCCATTCATAAAATATTATTAATTTAATTAAGCTTATGGACATACTAATTTCAATATTTTGTGCGAACTGCGCGCATGCTAAAAAATGCGTTTCTATATGTATTTAGAATGTAGGAAAAAAGTTTCAAATGTGTGCCTTAAACATTTTTTTTAGCGAAAATGACACTTCCGCGGAAATGCCCATATGTTCGAGGTCTGTATGAAAAGTATCCGACCTAGTGGTGTACAAGTAGTAAGAGTTAATTCTGATGAATGCAATGATATCCTCTTCAATGTACTTTGGAAGCCACAAACTTCTTCCAGCGATCCTCTCACTTTCGGAAGCACTCCTTAAAGTCACCTTTCGGAATAGCTAACAGCTGCTTCCTCGCATTCTGTTTTATTCCCTCTACGACTATATATCGTTTTCATTTTAGAGGACACTTCAATTTGGGAAGCAGCCAGAATTCACAGGGACCCAGATCAGGACTGTATGGGGGCTGCTGAAGTTGTGTAAGGCCGTGTTTCGCCAGAAATTGCTGAATAAGCTGCAATGAATGGGCAAGTGTTTTGTCGTGGTGAAAGACCAGTCGGCACTTTTCCACAAATCAGGTTTAAAATGTTCAAAACAAAATTTTTTTTCTCTCACTGTGAAACGACGATTTCTATTAATTAGCACTCGCATTCATTCCACATTTTGTGGTGTTTTGGCAATTGCGTACGCTAGCCGACTAAAGATTCTCAGTTCCGTGACAATTAGTAGGGGCCCCTCACAGAACTCCCCCCCCCCCCCCCCAAATGCTAAATACCTGTTTATGACAATAGCACAACTAGGCACAATGTTAGAGCACAAGATCAGATACTTTCCGGACAGATGTCGTAACCAGCATCGCCGCGCCGTTTGTACAAACTGTTCTGACTAGTAGAATATATAATAGAATAAGAGAAGACTGTTTTTATTTTAAATTTAAATTTTTTATAGATTGGCCTTGATTTCACTAAAGTTATACGCAATTAAAAAAAAGCTCATATTTACTCAATCAGTTCCCGCACAAACATTCACCATATTCAGATTGCAAAATAAATTTAATTTTTATATGACATGAAAACTGCTAATGCCACCTTATAGGTGGAAGTCTACATATTATGAATCACTATTATTTTTTTATTTTACCCAATTTTAAGGAGATACGCATGAAAATTAGATTTTTGCCATTTTCGATCATTTTCGGAAATTTATTTTGTCTAAACTTTTACTGTATTTTACCTAATTAAAATATCAATACTAAACTTATACAGATGTATTTGTGACATTCTAAATATTTCATTTCACCCCTTCAAAGTTAAAAAATATTTATTTTAAACATTTTTCATCTCTGAAATAAGTTATGGGTCGCTACATACCCAGATGTGCATTGAACGAGGAGCTAGAAAATATGCGCCACTACTGGGATAAGTTTCGGCACTGTCTCCAAGTATATTGGCTTTCAGGTTTTTGAAAACGAAAGAAAGAAAACTTACCAAATATTCAGAGTTTCGCGCGATCCACGGATCGATAAAATTTGGGAAGACAAAATAAATATTTTGAGCAAGAATATTTAATCTTCGAGAGGTAGAAATATAAGGATAGCAGTAGCCAACATCCGAACGTTGCGAACCGTTTGCAAATTTACTTTTTTCACTCACGATTCTGACATCGGAAAAGTATTCTCGGATGTCTCCTTATATGCCAAGACGCACGACTTGACAATGGTGAATATAAATTTCGCGAAATACTTCCCGAAACGGAGCAAGAACCTGAGAAAATTAACAGGTCCTATGTGTGAGGATCATGAGATTGTAGTTGTAAGCCGCGCCAGACAGCATAGCCTGTGACACTAGCGCTGCCAATGGCACGCTTACGACGGAACGACATCGGGGCGCTCTTACTTTTCGACCTATCGAGTCACAGCCAAAGATAAGGCAGTTTTCACTTCAGGAATAAAAATGTAAATAAAATTGCGTAACAAAATATAGAAATAGTATTTGCAGATGCCATCTACAAATGCAACAATTTTATAGATAACCAAAATTTATCATTGTTTGTTTTGAACATTTACCAACTTTGAAATGATAAAGTTTTAATATATATACCATACATGGTTAATATGGTATATAATTAGTAAACAGGTTAAACAACCACCGCAGGGTCTCACTGGGTGCAACTGCCACATATGAAAATGACACTGGCTCCCAGTAGAATTGCGGTAAATCACACCTATGGCCACTGCTCACGACCGTTAGATGGGGGGCCACAGGGCAAGGCGATATCACAATGACAGGCCGGCGAAACCCTCGTGTGTCTTGAGGACACGAAGCGACCCATTATGACCATCTCAACCATCTCTTTCTGCATCCATCTCGCAAGTGCCTTGGCATATTTTTGGCACGCGGGTATGGCTTCGAGGTTACGAACCAGAGATAGCTTCGCACCTCCGAGAGCACCAATCACAAGGTCAATTATTTTAACCGAATATTTTGGGTACAGTCGCTACAGCTTCCTTTTAAAGTCTCGATACCTCTCCTCCTACCAGATGTTATGTAGTCAACCACACACTTAACACAGGAACACGGAACTGAACAATTGATGGTCCAGAGGAGGAACCTGGATGTTGATGTTGCTTCTGATCCTGAAATCGCTATAATTTCGCACGGGGTGCCTGCTTTCCGCGATGGGTCTTAATGTCGCTTCCTCCTCTTCGTCTGCGGCTAGTTCATGCATCAGTCAGGGAAGCGCCCTGCGTTCATATCCAGTTTTCGAAAGATATGAAGCTTGATTTCGCAAAGACTGTTGCGAGACGTGCTCTAGGTGTTTCTGGCACCATAGTGTGCATACGCGCCATGAAGCCTCCGTGAACATGAATAATCCTGGAATCGTAGCAATTGAGCAAGTCATCCCTCAGTCGATTCGTCCACTCAATGTGAGCATTTTGGCGACTTGTCGTTGTGTTTCCATCTAAATTATTTTCAGCACCCCGAATTCTTGTTCACTGCTCTGCGCGATCCATAGTTTTGTATTACATCTACAACTTTTTGGTGGTTAGGTGTTATCGTTGATGTTCCCACGAGCAGCAATGGAAAAGGGTTCGTAGAGCCCGCATGCAAGGATAAGGCTGCATACTCTGAGAGGTCACCCGGTATCCCAGAGTCACCGTTTGAGACACCTCACCCAGGTGCCATTCAGCTTTCGGCACGGTTATTATGCCTCCGCTTGGGGGGTTTCCCTTCGGGACCATTCCTGGACAATTGTCCGCGATTTCTTATTAATTATTGTAACCATATTCAGCAGAAACCCTTGGTACAGGAACCCTCTAGCCTAAACCTGTGAATGCGTCTGGTGGCTTTGTCAAAGGCCCTCCGGTTCGATTCCAAAGGAACCGCAACGGAAACCGGATATACATGTATACATATCTATGGTATATATCTATCATCCTTCAACATTTTATTTACCATGTTCCATGTACCAAATTTCGAATTCAGAAATTTCAAAACTGGACCCTCTGCAGATTTCCTCTGACCTCTGCACAATTCTAAAATTACAAAACTGCAAACTGTTCACTCTTTTTATAAATTATAAATTTCTTAAGTCGCCAAAAAATAAATTTACAAAATACCAAATTTGCCACATTTACAATTCTAAAATTTCAAAACTGTCGAGCGTTCAATTTCCATCATAATAATCTAATTTCTTAGAAACCAAAAAGTGTCATAATTATTTTATACCTATTTCAGACCCAGATCTTATACTGCCAGTCCTTACTTTTTCAGCAAATATTTCATTTGTTTTAACTATTTGGCACTTGATCGTATTTTTTAGAACATAACTATAGTGGGAAAAAATGTATACCTATTGCAGACCCACTAGAAAAGCTAATATTTTGTTTTTGACCAATACTTCTATTCTGCGAGTTCAATTGACTGTAATTCCAAAAAAATAACCAGACCTTATACTGACAGTCCTTACTTTTTTATCAAAATTGTATTGTGCCTAATTAGTTGGAACTTGATCTAATCTCTTAGAAAAATAAGTGTGATAAATATTTTACTCCCATTCAGACCTACTCGAAAAGCTATTTTTTTTGTTTTGACCAATAATTCCATTCTGCGAGTTGAATTGATTATAATTCAAAAAATTACCCAGATCTTATACTGAAAGTCCTTACTTTTTTTATCAAAATTTTATTGTGCCTAATTAGTTGGAATTTGATCAAATCTCTTAAAAAACCAAAAGCGTGATAAATACTTTATACCTTTTCAGACCTACTCGAAAAGCTAATTTTTTTTTCGATCAATAATTCTATTCTGTGAGTTTAATTGTTTATAATTTAAAAAAATACTCAGTTCTTATACTGACAGTCCTTACTTATTTATCAAAATTTTATTGTGCCTAATTAGTTGGCACTTGATAAAATTTCTTAGAAAACAAAAAGCGTGATAAATATTTTATACCTATTCAGACATACTCGAAAAGCTAATATTTTGTTTTCGACCAATAATTCTATTCTGCAAGTTCAATTGATTATAATTTCAAAGAAATACCTAGAACTTATAGTGACAGTTCTGACTTTTTTATCGAAATTTTATTGTTCCTAATTAGTTGACACATGATCTAATCTCTTCGAAAACAAAAAGGCTGATAAATATTTTATACCTAATTCAGTCCTACTCGAAAAGCTAATATTTTGTTTTCGAGCAATAATTCTATTCTGCCAGTTCAATTTATTATAATTCCAAAAAATACCCAGACCTTGTAATGACAGTCCTAATATTTTTATCGAAATTTTATTGTTCCTAATTAGTTGGCACTTGATCTAATCTCTTAGAAAACAAAAAGTGTGATAAATATTTTATACCTATTTCAGAACGACACGAAAAGCTAATATTGCCTTTTCGACCAATAATTCTATTCTGCCAGTTCAATCGATTATAATTTTTAAATAAATACCCGGAATATCAAAGTTGGTAAATTTAGTAACTTTGGAAATAAATTTGAAAAGAATCCAGTTTTGAAACTTTATAATTTCAAACTTGGTAAATTTGCAAATTTACAAACAATTATAAATTTGTTTATCTATAAAATTAGGTAATTTGTAGACGATACCTGCAAAAACTATTCAAATAATTTTTTACGCACTTTTACTCACATTTTTATTCCTCAAGCGAAAACTGCCTTATCTTTGGCTGCGACTCGAGAGGTCGTCAAGAAAGAGTACCACGATATCGTTGCGTCGTAACGGCCTAGATATGCTCCAACACAAACGCGTAGATGCGTTCCACTCTGCTAACATAGGACCGAGCATAGCTCCATCTCATGCTAGCACAGTCGAACGCATCTACGCATCTACTCGTTTGCGTTAGAGCATGTCCAGGCGTTTATCGTGTCGTTAGCAGCGCTAGTGTTACAGACTGCACTGCCTGTCGGCGGCTTACAACTACAATCTCATGGTCCTCGCACATAGGACCTATCACTTTTCTCAGGTTCTTACTGTTTCGGGAAGTATTTCATGAAATTCATGTTCACCATCGTCAAGTCGTGGGTCTTAAGATATGAGGTGACACCCGAGAATACTTCTCCGATGTCAGAATTTTGCGTACAAAATAAATTTGCAAACGGTTCTCGCCGTTCGGATGTTGGCGTCTGCTATCCTTACATTTCTTCCTTTCGCAAAATAAATATTTTCACTCAAAATATTCATTTCCTCAGCACAACGGATTGTCTTACAAAATTTTATCGATACTAGGATCACGCAAAACACCGGATATTTTGTAAGTTTTCTTTCTTTCGTTCTAAAAAAAAATGAGAGAAAATATATATGAAGACAGTGCCGCACATATATAAAAATAATTTATGGGACGAAGTCTTTAGAGCGATAAATTACCAAAATGTGTATATGTGTATTAAACGAGGATGTTAAAAAAAGAGCAATTTTTGGCCTAAACTGGATATGTAAAACAAATATTTTGAGTAGCTTGAGTCTCACGATGTCCGAACATAATCGTTATGTTTCTTCAAAAACCTGGCAAATAATCGAAATTATCAAAATCATTTTGAGGTTCCAGTTTCTTCAAAAAATCTATTACATCGTTTTTGGTCAGAACAATTTATCATAATCATTCCGAAGTCGTGAATTACGAATCTAGTAACAGAATTGTTAAGTTAAAAATAGAGAAGCCAATAGGCAGACTAGAGCAATAATTATTCACCAAACAAACATACTTTCTACCTATTTTAATCAATTTAGCTCATGCGCCTTAATTTATATTCTTAATCTCACTAGGTTCTAAATAAACGGAATGAACTGAAGTATAAAGTCATATTTGTCTTGAATAAAAAATTTTGTTTCTTAAATTATTCCTTGCTTTTAGTGAAATAGCGCTTAGCCAAACCCAGAGACACGAACGAGGACGTAGCGGCTTCTATCTCCATTTTCGTGTTTTTTTTTTGGGTTACTGTTCTTTGGTTCTTTTGTTAACCCTAAAATCTTTGCACGCTCAAGAACACAATGAATACACCGATTTAAATAAAGAGATGTAGTTTTAATAACAATAATCCGACTTTACAAACCGTTCTTTTTCGTACACGTTCTCACTCAATCGCTCAGTCACGAACACCCTCCGCGCCTTCAACTTCCGGTTCACGTACTTAATAGTCATTTAACAATCATTTCTTCAAATTCAACTTCCGTTTTCCAATTATGAATGATAGAAATAGGACACATCAGGCTTAATATTGAAGTCTTTCACACTTTCGATATGCTCAATATCAACGGAGGATACCACTTTCCGCTCATTACCTAATTAGTAATTACTTATGCATTTATACATATGCGTATCTCAGGTGAGCATGAAAGTATCATAGACGACTCAGATATGGACTCTGGTGATGAGGAAACCAGTAAAAAAATTATACATAAATAAGGTTTATTCATAAACTTTATGATTATTAAAAAATAACTATTCAAATTCTATATTATTTACTTTGAAAGCCAAAATTTTGGAAGTTGTTGATTTAATTCATGGAATTAATGAAGTCTGTGACAAAATAAAAAATTATTTGGGAATGGTTTATATTAAACGATTTTATACTCATTTTTTTCGAAGGGTCAACAACTAGTGAAGTTATCCATATACTTTTTCTGAAGATACTGGCTTGAAGTCACTTGAAATCAGCCGACTTGTCAACCCTTCGGGGTTTCTTTTAATGAATATTCTCTGACCTTCTGTCCCCCCACTTACCGTTCTTCATATCAACTTGACTGGTGCTCAAAGCGCTCGATTTCCATCCATGGGTAATAAATTTCGTTTTTTTAGATGGGGAAAACTCCGAGTTCTTTAGGGCCTCAACATCATTGAGACAAAGAGGTATTCCACTTTCCAGGTTAGATCTGCCAAAAAATTAAAAACTAACACTTCATTTATTAATTAATTGCAGTTTATAGGTACTTGTTATCCTATTTTATTATTTTCAAACGAAATCAACTGAATTCAATTCCATCAAGTTCTTTACTCGATACCAAAATATAAAAACGAAATAGGGTTGAGCAAAAAATTCGAAACTCAAAGTTCGAACGAGTCTAGTCGAGTTTGTTAGATTTCGCGTTGAGTTGAGCTGAAACAATCAGTTCGAGTCGAATCAGGTTCGAACTTTCCGAAAAGTTCAAAAGTTTTCAGTATTCGAATCTCCTACAGTACTCAAAACTATTAGTTACTCGAACAGTTTCAAGGTACTTCAAAGTTCCGGGTACTAGAAACGTTTTGGATCCAAATTTTTGAATTTTTAATACAAAGTGTTAACCATTCCCAGAACCGCCCTGATGCCGACTTTTATAAAAATCCAGTCATTTATTGAATCCTTCAAAGATTTGGTAATTTATTAGACGGCCGAAAACTCCAGCGAGGTCGTCTACGCCTGAAGAGGGCCCAATTACCGGACCGAAACTGTCGAAATAAAGAGGAAAAGGAGGAGGGGCCAGAGAGGCCACCAAGAAAACTAGTATTCGATATACGTTACGCCATAGTTCATTATCGCATCAGCTTATATGCTTTAATTCCCGAATTTTATGCCATTTTGATAACTCAAATGACTAAACTCAGGATTTTTTGGGTCGCTGCTAACAAATCTAAAGCGAGATTTTTTAAATTAAAAATGTGTGACTCAATATAGCGAACCCTGTATGGAAGTAACGTTTCAATTTTTACGAAACTTAGGTAAATGAAAGGGCCTCACTCTAGCGTATTTTGGATCGTTAATAACGAATCTGAGATCATATTTTCAAAATTCAGAATGACTGACTCAGTAAGGCGTATCCTGTTTCAAATTAACGTTTCCATGTTTATGAAACCCAGTTAGATAAATCAAAAAGCCTTACCCTGGGGGTCTTTGGGCCGCTAATAACTCTAATAAATCCCCTTAATGCGGTAAGAAAGGGGATTGATCATGTATTTCTTTTGTATTCATACAAAATATTTACTCGTACAACAGAAAGTTTTGGGATCCCAAAGTCCGAGATTCATCGTTAACCTTCATTTGTTATAAGGTGCAACGTCAGATTCCATTAGATATACAATGGAATATAAAGCAATCTGAAGTTTCATCTTAAGTAGGAAGATTAACGACGAATCTCGGACATTTGGCTTCCCCAACATTTCTATTGCATGAGTAAATATGTTGCATGAATATAAAGGAATTACATAATATTTAATCGTGCTCTTGATTTAGATTTAAAGAGTAGAACTTACTCTTGATTTTAAGATTTTCCAAATTTTTAAGAACACTTTTCTAGATTTGGCAAAGAGTTAAACTAAAGATTTCAAAAATGTTTTGCTAAGAAAAATTCAACTTTGCAGCTAAATATTTTTTACTAGTTTATCTTTCAAATGAAAAGTCGTAGATTTAGTTTCTGCACATATATTCGTCTTTGAAGTGAAGTATGAATTTTCAAACGGTCAAAGGAAATTTACCCATACTTTCTGTCGGTCATATTATGACTATTTTTTTGCATCTCTGTCAATATTTTTCTACGCCTAGCCATTTCAACGCCAAAGTTTCTATCTCTGCCTATCCCCGTCTATATTTTTCTATCTATTTTTCCATCTATATTCACGCCCACCTCTTTCAATCCTCACTTCTCTATTTCTGCCAATCTCTTGCCTATCCTCGTTCATCAATTTATAATTTTATGTTAATCCAAATTCACGCCTACCTCTTTCTATTTCCTTTTCGACGATAGTTTTCTATCTCTTTGTCAATCCAGATTCACGCATATATTTTTCTATCTCCATTCGATTAAAGAAGTATTTATTTGTAATTAAATTTAAGTTCTAAGATTCGAGTGTCCTTTTCTGAATTAAATGGGACTGTTCAAACGATCTAAGTAAGACGTACTTACAAAAATAGAACAATATCTTAGAACTCTACACCAAGTTACACATTAAACTGTGTGCTTCATGAGAATGCTCTACACAAGCGAATTAAATGACTTTTTATAATTTTCATTTTAAAACCCCAAGACCGATTGCTTCTCAGCAGCAAAACTCTACATGCAGCAATGCAAACCAGTTAAAAAAGCATACACCAACGTAATTTCAGTTTTTCACGAATTTTCATTACTCAATTTCAGCTCGTTGTATTGTTCAGGAATGTAATGGAAAAAATGTTAAAATTTGCTGATTCTAAGTCTGATATACCAGTTTTAAAATAAAATAAAAAAAAATAAATAAATCATTATTGGTTTTCGAATGGCGTGGTTTTCATCTAGTGCACCAGTCTATACTTATTCCAATAATTCGAAAACCAGTAATAATTTTTCTTTTTTCTTGATTTAACTTTGAAACTGATATATCAGACTTAGACTCAGAAAATTTAAACATTTTTTTCATTACTTTCCTGAGAAATACAACGAGCTGAAATTGAATAATGAAAATTCGACAACTGAAATTACGCTGGTATTTCTCATGGGGTATCTCAGGAAGTAAATTATTTTAATAAACATAAAACTTCATACCTGGTATAAAGGAAGTAAGAGATAGAGTCATTGTCCAAAATTCCACGGGATTGATTATCAAATCCTTTAAGGATGGCAACTTGTGGCTTTCCATTTCCATCAGGCATAAAAATCCAATCTTCGCCGTAGCCGTCATACTTTTCCCGAAGAACACTCTTGATTTCAGCATTTACCAATTTAAGAAGCACACAAATGATAAAAAAGACTTTGGTAAACTGAAATCTCGATATCATTCTATAACTGTTTGTTAAAACAGTGAAAATTACATGGAGTCACAAAGAAATGTCCGTTCAACGGCAAAGGGATTGGTTTTTATAACGCTGAATGAAGTTGAAGGCCCTCTTATAAATCAGCATATATCATTTAAGTATGCGTAAACCTTAACGTGTCCCACTTTTTATCCAATGCTTCTTATCACTCGTACGTAAATACTGTAAAACAGTGGTCAAGCAAGAGTTATCGGCGAAGATTCAGGTTTATTCCTAATTAAGTCCACACGTGCTGTGATAGCTTCTTATCATACATGATTGGTATAGGTTGACATACGATAATCTCTCGTACCCCGTTACCTTGTTGACCGGCAAAACATACCTATCATTATTTTCTCATATGCAAAAATAACTAGGGGTGACTTTAATTATTATTCTTATCATTATCACTTTATTATTGTATTCTTTATCTTTTCCTGAGATGGAATTAATTGTCCATTCACAATAATTAAGATTTAGGACTTGAATTGAATTCAAGTCCTATTTCTTCTACATATTTTATTCCACAGAACTTCTATTCATTCACGTTACATTTTTAAAGACTTAAAACCATTATAAAAGTATCAATTCCCGAAATTTAATATGCACGTACATTTCACAATATCACACACTTGAAATAACGTACACCCAATGATTTGAAAGACGTTTTGAAATTATTATATGAATTCCCATGTTCTATCTCTGAATCAAAGACATTTTTATTTTTAAAAACTCTTAATGGAAATCATTTAATTATTACAATTGTACTAAATCTACTGAGTCAGTATTTTTTAATTACTTCCCGCATTTTCAAAACTTTGAAGTCTTTATAGGATTCCCTTCCGGAAAACTTAAGTTTCAACAATGGACACATGAAGTCACAAAGTGATTTCATTTACTTTTCATTGGAAAATTATTTTATCATAATGGCCACTCTACCTTGATATATTTATTCGTTGTTAACTAAGATTACCTTATCCGTAAGTTAAAATCATAAATATTGTCGTTTGTAGGTAGGAGCGAGTTGCCTTTTCTTTTGGAGAGGCTGGGTCTTTTATTGTATTTTCACCAAACTCTCCGCCGCCGAATCCACCGGCGAGTGGAACCTCAGGGAAAACTTTTTTGAAGACTCGTGTTTCCATTTTCTGTCCATCGATACGTTCACAGCAGGAAAACATAAAACCCATTGAGAACTTTTTTAAGTGTATATTTTCCCTCAGAGACTTCAATTTTTGTTCTATTTGTTCCTCTTCACAACAATTCTTAGAGATGATTATGGACCAGGTTTTTATGCCTGGACCAGACAATGTAACCACTGTTAGAGTTGCAGATTTCTTGCAGAAAGTTTGTTCATGTGCGTTCTGACAATAGACAATGTTCTTTACAATTCCACCCATTAGTGATAGATTTTGCTTGGGATACCTACGAATAAATAGTTACTTAATTCAACAGGATTTATATCTGGAAGGTTTTAATGTCTGTATACTACCCTAATAGCACGGAACGTTCCAGGATCGTAAAATGTCCGTCTTTTGGAACGTCCAACTGGGACCTGAGGGGGACTTACTGTTATTATTATTATTACCAATAAATATCACGTAAACAGTAAGAGACAGGTAAAAAGTCGAAGTCAGTTTATAATATGGATATCATATTATACGAGGGTTATCATTTACATTTCGGGAATGAGCGATCCTGCTGCTGGCATCTGACGACCGATGTCTCTATCGTTATTTTTGACTGTTTTTAGTGATTTCTTACTCAGAACCCTTTTTTGAGCGATTGTCAAATTATGTGGGATCCAACGGCAAAAAAAAACTTTTCTGACAGCCAAATTTTCATGCAATATTGACTGTATGCTGTTCCCACTAATGCCTGAGGATGCCTGAATCTCACGATAAGACACATGACGATCTTTCAGTATCAGTTTAAGCACAGCATCAATGTTTTTTGGCACAACGACTGATTTTGGACGACCTTCTCGAACTTCGTCGGTGAGCGAAACACGGCCTAGATTAAATTCGGAGTACCACCGATACACAGTTGTTTTTTATGGCGCTTCGTCGCCAAAAGTCGAATAAAGTTCATCGATGCACTGTTGTTGAGATAATCCACGTCGAAAGTTGTAAAAAATGATCGCACGGAAATTTTCACGAGTCAATTCCATTTTTTTCTCGAGATGAATTTTTCAAGTCACTGTACACGACACAAATCGCACCCGCATGTCACAACGTTCTGAGTAAGAAATCACTAGAAAAAAGTGAAACTTAACGATAGAGTCATCGATTCCACAGAGCAGAAATTTTACACATTCCGAGGATGTGGCTGGAACGTTCCGTGCTATCAGGTCAATTCCAATAATTTCCATCGATTGACAAGGAACTGGGAGGAAGGCAGGAATAGAAAAAAAATTGAAAAATAAGAGAAATAGACATAGACTCAGCTTTCCTACTGTGATATCCTGAGTGAACATCCCCTCAATGGGAAACTCACTAAAAGGGCAAAATTCGCTAAGTGCACCTGTCTAAATTTTTTTGGTATTAAAACTCTACTAAATCATCGTGTTAGTGGATCTCTTTAATCCTGTAAAGGGGGTGTCTAGTCCAACGCGTTGTCAAGATACAGGGGACAATTTTTTGAACTTTTAGCCTAATCGCTTATTTTCAATAATTCATAACTTCTACTACAGTTGTCCGATTTAACTTTTATATCCGGCTTTTGGGAAGGGTTTTTTTTTTGTGAAGTTGCAAAAAAAAAGTCTTGCATACAAAAATTAATTTGACCTTGATTGCACTAGTTTACAGCCATTTTGACCACCATATCTAACTATGACGTTTTTGAGTATATCTCGAGTTCTAATTGACCGATTTCCCTGAACGAGCACTCAATTTGATGGCTGATGAATAATCTATAACTTTCTATTATAAAGTTTTTAGATCGGCCCAGTAGTTCAGATGCTAGCGATTTTAATAAGTTGGCTAATATTTGCGATTTCTATTCTTCCCTGGACGATATGTGAATTGACGACCTCGTTTTTGTCTAAAAAATACAACTTGTCCAATAGGGTGCGCCGAAAATAAATACTTTTGGAAATCAAAATCGCTACAACGCGGAAAAGTAGCGTATTGGGGTCCTCAAAAAGTATAAGTAATTTGTAATCGTTCGACATAAAGCTTGGTTATCCGCGCTCGAAAAAAAGGTTTCAAAAATTTCTTGTTTGCAGAGTTTTTAAATTTTATTGAGTTTCAATTTTTTTTACATACCTGGA
>JAABKJ010004938.1:0-23688 GCA_011634705.1 Andricus grossulariae
GAGTGGGACTTACCGCGGTCCTACTGGGAGCCGGTGTCATTTTTTAGATGGCAGTTGCTCCCAGTGGGACTCTGCGGCGGTTGTTAACCTTATTTTTTAATTATATATATATATATATATACACATACATACATACATATACACATATCTAATTTTAAAAAAACAGGTTAAACAACAACCGCAGGATCCCACTGGGAGCAACTGCCATTCATGAAAATGGCACTGACTGCCAGTCGAACCGCAGTAAGTCACACCTATGACCACGTTTTACGACTGTGAGATGAACGAACGTGACTCGAAAAAAGATGTGGCAGGCTGCTGAGAGAACCTGCTAACGGACAGGTGCGTCTACAAAGACGCAGCAGCTCACCAGCGCGCCTTGTCGATGGCCTGGATTGACTACCGGAAAGCTCTCAATTCAACCTCTCGTAGACTTTTCATCTGTCTGTTGGAAAGCTTGAAGGTTCATCTACACATAGCGAGATACATAGAGAGATTGATGCCCCTTTAGCACACTAGATTCGCTATCTCATCTGGAAATTATCGTGTGATAGCGAACAACGCCAACTTCCAGAGGGGCGTCTTTCAAGGTGACACGATGAGACCTTCCCTCCTTTGCATCACACTTCTTCCCCTATCTCGTCCACTATGCGATTCTCCTGGGTACCTCTGTGGCGACACTAATCATCGCAAGCATAAGGTTACTCATGTATTTTTTATGGATAAACTGAAGATCCATGCTTCCAGTGAAAACCAGCTTCAAAGTGCTTTAAATGTTGTCAAGGAGTAAACAAGAAAGATTGGTATGAACTTCGGGATGAACAAGTGTGCCAAGATTCATCTGAAGTGAGAACGAATTACTGGCATTCCCGGGAACCCGGAGCTCCTGGACATGAGTGTTATTAGACACCTTGAGAATGGAGAGACCTGTCCATATTTAGTTGTACCTGAGAGCCGCATTTAGGACATAACATCAGTGAAGGAGGCACTCCGAAGCAGATACAAGCGTCTCCTTCGATAGATCGAGTTTTCCGATCTGTCGGCGTTTAAGAAGGTATCTCCGACTAACATGCTACCTTCCCGGTTCTACCCTACTCCTTTGGGGTAGTTCCATGGACGAAGCACGAGCTCACGACCCTCGACATTGTCACGCGTAAGATCATGCATATGCAGAAGAGCTTGCACATCAATTCTTCCATTCCGCGCTTGTATGTCGCACGCCGTAAAGCCGGGCCCGGTCTTATAAATCTCCAATGTCTTTATAAACGAATTATCCAGGGTACAGCTCACATTGTCGCAAATGGAAGAGATCCTCTCCGGGCGATACCCTTGGCCTGAATCTTAACATCAGAAGTGAGGAAAGTGTATTACTCCATCTAGATGCATCACTTCAAAAAGCCCAAGTAAAGAAAGCAAAGAATGAAAAATTCCGCCAACAGCACCTCGACAAGAAAATGCACGGAAAGTTTTACAGAAATTTAGAAGAACAGCCCTTGTCGAAGGAGCTAACTTTTGCTTTCCTCAGATCATCCGCACTTATTTCAGGCACAGAGGGTTACATTTTCGCGTGCGAAGATGGGTTCAAATCTACCTTAGTATACCGTAGTCGAATTTTACGTTCAGAAGTTCCCACCAGTAGGTATAAAGCGTGTCATGCACACGCTGAGTACCTAGAACACATACTATTCAGGTGTCTCATTCACGCGGGAACGACGTATCTGTACAGGTACAATGTGGCACTAAGAGTGCTTTAGTACCATCTTTGTTCTTCTTACGGTGGTGGCCGCGACCCTGCCCTGCCGAATACTCCGAAGGAGATAGAGCCAATTGTCAAAAACAAAAACTTCCGAATTTTCTGGAACTACGATTTTCGGACAGCAGTCTCCACTGCACACACGAAGCCTGTAATCGTTCTCCAGGACTTCGAGAAACGAAATATATTCGTGATCGAATTCTCGGCTCCAGCCGACTATAATATGACAGGAAGGAGAAGAAAAAGTAGGAGAGGTATCGAGACCTTAGAAGGGAGCTGTAGTGTGCCAATAACATTCTGAGGCACTTGAAGGAGGATGCATAGGTCTGTCATCCTTGGGTCGCTTCGTGTCCTCAAGCTACACGAGGGTTTCGCCGGCCTGTCGTTGTGATTTCGTCGTGCCTTCTGACCACCCATCTCACAGTCGGGAGACACGGCCATAGGTATGATTTGCCATCTTTCTACTAGGAGCCAGTGTCACTTTCATAGATGGCAGTTGGTCTCAATGGGACCCTGCGGTGGTTGTTTAGTCTGTTTTTTAAATATATTTCGGAAACCCTAAAACTTTTTTGGACGCATGAAGTTTTCTTTAGGGTACAACGTAGAAGGCAGTCATTCTACAACCTACCTTACTGTCGCGAAAAGGGGTTGTGGAGACAATTTTACCGCGGTTTCCAAGGGAGCGAGTGCCTGCGGGACTCTGTGGTGGTTTATGAAATCAAACATATTCTGATCCTCTAATCAACAAATTGACACCTTCGTGAACAAGACTTCTAGTAAGCCAGGTAAACTCGTGAGTAAGACACGGAATCTGGCTTCTAAACTTGGTTGTCATCTATCATCGGATGGTACTTCGAAGAACAGTTTAGATAGCATCATCTCGCCAGAGGTAATCCCTGGCTTCCACATCAACATCATCTTTACCGCCTGGTCTTCAAAATTACGCATATGTTGTAGTTGAAGCTTCAAAAGAAAGTGATAGGGGAAAGTTTAGCGGAGGTATACTGTTTACGTTAATCGCTCATATTTCGGCTATGAAATTGTATGCATAACTGTCACTCGGATATTTATTTAGTGGTCGTATCAAGCATTTAAAGTTATAATCGTTACTGCGTGAATGAAGAATCTTTACCAGAAAATTCGGCAGTTTCATTTTTTTTCTCAAATCCTCAAACTGAGAAGTTAATCCAAACAATTTCATTGTTTTAAATGGTAAATATGAGAAAAATATCACGGCACAATGTAGATTTATGGGGCCCTGGGGTAAAATAGTCGCAGATATAATTTGTTATGCGCACTCTTTGGATTTTATCTCTTATTTTTCGATAATGGAAATTCCTAAATTATCAGACCACTTGTAAGTATGTGTTAAAATTTGCAATACATGTTTAACTTTTAAGCGTGGTGGATTGAATGGTTCTTTCGGTTATAAGAAACTTTCCTGGAATAAGAAGTTGTTAAAGGCATAGAGTAAAAAAATGTGAGCCTCCCCTAATGTTTAGCACCCAGAAATAAATGAAAAATTCGAGATTTGCAAGTGAATAGAAGTTTCAACTCAGATAGGGGTCTTCATCAGTTTTTTTTTGTGAAAGATGGAAAATCACATACTTGTAGGATGTTTTGCAAAATAAAGTCAATTTCAGGCAATACTTACTTTTCTAATAAGACTACAGCCATGTTGGGAGTAACCTGGCTGTACTTGCTTGATTCACTTCCATAATCATGAAAGTAGGTGGGCCAGTCCCAGTTTGTGAAAAGATCTAATAGTTGTCGTAATTGTGCGAAATGTTCCAACAAAGCACCTTCAGGTAACCCTTTCACCGGATCAGAAGCAGCAAATTCTGTAAATTAATCAAATAATGCTGAATGCGACCTAAAATTCCTTAATGTGTAATTTATATAAAACTACTATAAATGTTTCCTAAGAAAAACTAAACTTATTAAAATGAATCATTGGTTTCGTGTTTCTTCATTGCGATCCTTATATTCTTAATACATTACTTACGTTCGCATTGTATCGTATCGAGATTAACTTGATGTAAAGCACCCATTGACAAATGTTTTAAGTCTTCACTAATCAGTATATTCAGAATGGACTTGGTAATATGAGAACAAGCTGCCTTGCATGCAACTTGCGCCACTTCTTGCTAAATATAGAGATTAAATAAAATATTTTAGAAACAACAAATTTAACATTACTGTATGAAAATTGAGAGTAGATATTACTTCGAAAAATAGAGTCAGAAAAGTCTTTGAAAACAATTCACGCCTTCGAATACGCAGAGACTCGAACTCAGGTCCTTCAATTACAGGCGCTTGGTATTCCTCCTCTTCTCGGACGATTTCAACATCTATTCCTCGAAGCATTTTCACTTTGTAAGCCTCTCTTTTATTTGTATTCTATTCTCACCATTACCATCCATTGGACAGAAAATAGTACACGAATTTTTGATTCTCAATTTTCACTCACTGCATGCTTTAGGGAAGTGAATGAAAAAAATGGAAAATTTGCTAAATTGAAGTCTGAAATCTTCTCTTTACAATTATACCAAGAGCATAATTTAGTATATTGTGCGACAAGTGCGCGAAGTAAGCGATTCGAGACAAGTGGGAAGGTGGCTACCCGAGCAATGCGAGGGTGAAAATCACAATAGTCGAGAATTATGTACGCGCACGCCTCCCAAATACTATTTTTTGAAACTGGGCGTGAGAAGTTCGATTCCAAAAATTAGTCGAATTGAGGTTCAAGGCGAACCTCTGACACGGTCTTGAGGGCCCTAACGGAACAAATACAAAGGGTCGGAAACAGGTTCCGTTCCGGGCCTTTCTAAATTGTATGTGCAATTTGCTTTCAATTTCTTTCGAACTTCTCCCTTGCCAAAGCCTCACTATTTACTTCGTTCGAATGTTTCGGACATCTTTCCGATTAAATGTCCCAGGGTCCCAAATAGCGTAATCCGATCTAAGTCGTATCTAAGGGCGTATTTTCCAAATTTATGTTTTCGGCAAGAACTAAATAAAATTGTATTCATAACATTATTTATCGTTGTTTCTTTTAGACTCCCCGCAGCAAAGATTTTTCATAAAACCCTAGAAATAAGAAAATTTCATACCTACTAAAAAACCCTTCTTTACTTCTAAATTTCAAGTATTCTATTTGCTCAACTATGATTTTTAATTATTGTATCTCCTTTTATCATAAAATTGTTTTTTTGTTTTGTACAAAAGTTTACTATGAGTTCTATGGGCTACCACTTCTGTATTGACACTAGAAAACAGATTTACTCAGAAAGTAACTGCTCACAATAATCTTTTACTGACAACAATATGGGAAATTAGGAATATCCGAAAATTTCCGTGATCTAAAACAGAAATCTTGAGAAAATCGTTATCAGTGTCTTTGGCGATGCCGTTTTGTTTCTTAGATTTCATTCATATCAATTTTGACAGGTATTTGATTGCACCGAACTCGATTGAACCAAAGACCATTTGAAACAGTACAGTTGAATGTGAATATATTGTTTGTGAGACCTAAAAGAATCACTATCATTGGGAGAGGTTCTTGATTAAAGATCCTTGATTAGAATCACAAAAAATGTAGGATATTCCTAATTTCACACAGGTATATCGTCTTTTTTATTTCTCCGGCACTCAATTTAATCACACGCTCTTCGCCGTTTTGATGATTTCTGGTGGTGTAATACCTTCACAATTACTATCACTCGTACTCATTTTACATTTATTACTCAATATTTATTACGGTCATGTACGTGGTAACAACCTGAAATTGGAGAGAATGTTTAACCTGACATTTGAACAAAGGCAGAGCTGTGACTGAATATGAATGCTGTTTTTTGAATGGCTATCACCAGTGTGCGAAGAACAGGCCGATTTACATCGCGCACTGTTCAACAGTGCGCGAATAAGTTCTCCCGCTTAGTGTGCGAATCCGGCACTCCGCGTCTGCTACGCAGGCACGAGATATCAAACTTCACACAAAAATGTTTCAAACTAATATTTATTGGTTTTCGAATTATCATAAAAAATGTGGAAGCGTGCCCAAGACGAAAAGTGGTCGGTCGCTTGGTGGCCGTACTCTTTTATCTCTTATCTCCTATGCGTTAACTACTCGACTGCCGCTTGACGGACCGATTTTCGTCTTGTGTACGCTTTCGCATTTTTTTATGATAATTCTAGAACCAATAAATATTTTATTACGTTCTGGGTCTCACTTGAAAGAGGACATTTCAAATTATAATTCAACGAAGCCTCAATTTTTTCCACTCTCTTCCCTAAAGCACGCAGAAAGTGGAATTTGAGAATCAGAAATTGTTGTTTCGTGTCCTACGCGAGAAGAATTGGTTTTCACAAACGAGTGTGAAGTTTTCCGCACAAAGCGTTGGCACGCCACCAGCCCCCACGGTAATAATTTTAGAGCCTACCCAACTATTTTTTCCAATGTCGGGCTGCTGCCTTCCCAAATTCAATCGCAGTATCTACATATTTAGTCGAATATGAGTTTTCATAATGGACGTGTTCCTCATAATCTACAGAATCGTCCTCTATAAAAATAATTAGCTTATATTTTGCACTGGCCATTATCGGACTAAGCATTTGACGTACTTTTGCGCGCTGAATACGAATCCGGGTCCAAAAAGTACCTGTCACGTCAACTTCTTGAGAAAATGCTGGTTAATATGTCAAAGGTTCTTTTAAATTACTATAACGTTTTTTTTTGGAATTGGAGGTTGCAACCATAATTTTCTTAAAAACTTGATGTTATAGGTCATGCTTCGGTCCGGATTCGTATTTAGCGCACAAAATGCATTTAAAAATGCCTAGTAGTTCTCATAAGATAAAATCGACATAGGCTTGTGCCACCTGCTCATTGAACTAGAATCATAACTTTCCTAACCCTAGCTTTCATTCCTATGGAAATATAAGGAGAGTTCTACAGAATGTATGGTTTATTCAAGGCCATCTCTCAGTCAAATCGGTTTTATTCATATCGATTGGGGGCCTGTATCATGTATAATTTGGATGACGTTCTTTCTATATATTTCAAGGTCAAACGATCCCAATAATGCCTAATACCGTATCTGCATGCACATGCGCTGTGCATAGTTATGGTTCGTACGTGGTTTTTATTTATAGTTACATTTACGTACTTCATTTGTAAAGTTTTGAATAGAACTGGTGAAATAAAGTAATAAAATATTTTCGTCTTTTTATAGAATTTTTTTTTTCTTAAATTTAACACAAAATTTATCATCTTGTAAATATAAAAAATTCCGAAATTGAAAAATTAAAGGGTTACATAATAGCTATTTGTGATACAAGTACGCAAAATAGGCAATCACACGAATAAAAATTGCCTATGCGCACGTGTATCACACGCTTTTTTTTGCAATAACCACTCAAGAACATTGTTTACCACTTTTTTCGTATTTTTACCAAATTTCTGATTCCACATAGCGGCTTTCAGCCAAATTTGTGTATACTATTGGCAATATTGCGCTAATATTGGCAGGGTGATATATTGGCAATGGAGGCATCGAAGTCCTCACCTTCGAGGTAGGTGCTGTAAAAAGACATTTGAACCATATATTTTATCAACAGAGCCGCTGCATAGTGTAAAGAAATATAAAATTCACATGGCCGTTCCGCTTGGCCCCTGTTGTCTTCAAAATCGATTTTTAAAATTAAATTTTTGGAACGTATGGCTTTGTAGGAAATTTCGTGGCCATATAATTCAAAAATTTAATTTTCAAAATCGATTTTAAACACAACGGGGGCCAACCGGAACGGCCATGTTAATTTGATATGCCCTTACACTATCCAGCGGCTCAATTGTGATTTTAAAAATACATTAAATGAAAATTGGTTAAAGTTTTAACTTCATAGAAATAAATTGATAAAAAGATACGGTATTCTGACGTATCACTCGTAGATCGCTGTAATTATAGTAACTGCAACAATACAAAGAATATAATAGCAATACAAGAAGCAAAAATTTTCGAATTTTGTATACACCAATAGAAAAATTAATGTATGTCTATTTCGTCAAATACAATTATTCTTTACTTAAAATTATGTGTTATTCTGTCTGCAAAACTTGAAACTCCTTTCCGCCTATTACGTAAAATTATCGAAACTGCAGATACTGTGATGAGTTTGAGACGACAGTGCAAAATTATCCTACCCTAACTATACATTAGCAAAAAAGTGGGCCAATATTTGAGTTTTTTCTTTCATAATGCTAATATAAAATTGTAAAAATTAAACTTACAGGCAAATCTGTAAAGCACTTGAAAGTACTTTGTAAAAACGCTATAAGATCAGTAATAAACCCCGAAGCATGTCCTTGCGATTCTGCTAAGTTCCACTCATAATTTTCCAATTCCAGGAACTCGTCTACTTTATGTTTAAGCTTTTCGCAAATTTGCTTTTCAGCGTCATCTCGTGCTACTCTAAACATAGCGGATTTAACTCCTACACTACTTAACTGTCCTTCGTGCGGAGTTCTATAGACAAAACGTTCAAAAAATAATATTTACTATGATAAAACTCTAAAATATGTTGAGAACAAAATATTAATATTTAGTTAACTAAAAAATCAGTAAAACTGAAAATAATACAAAATTTTCTTATTTTACTTACCCGGTAATGTTTGAAAGAAATTCTTCTAAATATTTCGTCGAGCTCTCCAGCCATCCTGTATTTATTATAATTTGTACGACTTGTAGCAGTGCCAGCGACGGCTTTCGAAATAAAGAAGACAAACATCCGCTAAATGTTCGCGTCAAAAGTAAGTTCGTTGACTTACAGATCATCTCGTCAATTTCCGTTTGTGTGAGATTCAGATCTTCAGAGAATTTGAGACAAGCGTAGATAAATTCCTTGACTTGCTGGTAAACTTTTGGCACCATGGCTGAGAAAGGGAACTTCCTTGGAAACTTTGCCCTTTCCACTTCTTCTTTCCGATAGGGAAAAGAACCTAGAATATTGTTGTACTCTTCCTGAGACGAAACCTAGAACATAATTAGTAATATTAATCACAGGGTGGCTATTTTAATAAAGGAAAAAAATTCCCGTCATTTCGCGGTCATCAAATATTGCTCCTAGTCATTAAAAAGATAGTGTCAGTCACCTTCCCTAACTAGGTAGTGCCTTAATTACTAAAAAATATTATTTAAGAAAGTACGATATTTTGATAATAAGCTGCTGCCATAATAAAAAAACAGGTTACACTGTCCTACACGATTTTGTCTCCGGAACGTTTCTTGTCATTTTTTATAGATTTTTGGACACTGCTTCGAATCTGGTAACAAAAAGGCTTCATCACGTCAAGTTTTAGAGAAAAATGGGGGTAAAGGGTCGAAAAAACGCGTTGTGGGCCATTATTTGTGTGTATGCAAAAAATGAACGAGAGGTGATAGAACCTTCAACTTCCGCTTCAATTTAAACTTGAACCTTTGACTACAACCTCAGACCATTACAAGTAGAAGACTTGAATTCGAAACCGTTGGGAATTTTTTTTTTAGGTCCTCTCCGTGGCCTGTGTATTTAAAGTCCGTCCTTAATGCACAGGCGATGGCCCACGGTGGAAAAAACGCTTCCAACGGCTCTACATTCAAGTCTCCCACTGGTTATTTTCTAAGTTTGTATTCAAAGATTTGAGCTTTCATTTAAGTCAAGTAGATGGTAGTTTTTTCAAAAATTTTCCACTTTTTTCCAATTTTCAATTAGAGTGAAATAATGTTAACAAAAATCATTTTTTAAACTATTTATTATTATTCTTAATAATATTCTCTCAGAATAATGCTAGAAAATTGCAGTTAAAAAAATTCACTTTTTGTCGAATTTTCAATAAGTGTGAGGTCAATAATTAATTGAAGTTGACAAAATTAATTTTCGAAACAATTTATTATTATTACTGAAAAATGCTAGAAAGTTATGGTCTATTCTGAAATTTTCAACTATTTGTCTACAAAAGACTTGGATAGTTTATAACTATCTTCTTCTTTATTGATGCTAGATAGTTGCGGTTTCTTCTGAAAGTTTTCAACTTTTTATCCACTTTTCATTTAGCAAAGTAATAAATAATTCAATTTAACAAAAATAGTCGTTCAAACAATTTATTATTGTTTATAACTATATTCTCTTAGATAAGTGCTAAGAGGTTGTGGTTTTTTCTAAACTCCTAAACTTTTTTTTGCACTTTTCATTTAGTGAGGTAGCAATTAATCTGAAGTTCTCAGACTTATATATCAGTGAAAAAATAAGAAGTCTGTATAGTAGGTCAATGTATTTCATAGTAGCTTCGGTCAGCTCGGCATTTAAAATTTTTTTTTTTTTTTTTTTGTTCAGAAAAAAATCTCAGTAATGTCGATTTTTGTACAGATATTGCAAATAGTCTTGTTAACATGTTAAAAATCTAAAGTTCTCAGACTTATACAATATCAGTGGAAAAATAAGAATTCTGTTTAGTACGTCAATGTTTTTCATAGTAGCCTCGGTCAGCTCGGCATCCTAAAATTTGCTTTTTTTTTTTGGTTCAGAAAAAAATCTCAATAATGTCGATTTTCGTACAGATATTGCTAATAGTCTTGTTAGCTACATGTTAAAAATCTAAAGTTCTCAGACTTATACAATATCATTGGAAAAATAAGAATTCGGTTTAGTGCATCAATGTATTTCATAGTAGCCTCGGTCAGCTCGGCACCCTAAAAGTTTTTTTTTTTACTCAGAAAAAAATCTCAATAATGTCGATTTTTGAACAGATATTGCAAATAATCTTGTTAACAACATGTTAAAAATCTAAAGTTCTCAGACTTATATATCAGTGGAAAAATAAGAGTGTGTAGTACGTCAATGTATTTCATAGTAGTCTCGGCCAGATCGGCATACTAAAAGTTTTTTTTGTCCGACCCCCCTTGAAAACGCGCCATTGCATGCACGTGAAGCAGGCGTAATGTAGCCGCTTCCAGCCCAGTCACGTTCGCACATACGCACTCCGCCGCCGGGCCAACATGAAACTTTACGCCCGCTACACACACACTGCACCCCGCAAGTGAGAATATGGAGGAATTGATCTGCATCTTTAAAAAAATTGTATTACTAGACCCGACAGTCTCTCTTCTGCAAAATGCGCTATTTCTTCCTTTCACCTATAATCTAAAATTGTCAAGTACACCAAGCATCCTCTATCTGCGTCAGATGCTTGTTTTCAAGGAATTAGGACAAAAAGTATCGTGTGTATCAAGGGCGTAAAGCTATGTTGCCTCGTGTGACTGCCGCCCTCGCTTCGCTCGAGCGGCAAGGTCGCGCTCGTCATAATAGCCTTCTTTACGCCCTCGATACACAATATACTATTTTATTGCAGTTTGAAATCTTTTTCATCTCAAATATTTGAAATTTTTTAAATCTCATCGACTAAGAAATCAGTATTTATGAATTTTTAAAACTATTTTCTAAAAAATTTGTAAGTATCTTCTGAAATATTCTAAATTGATTCTGAGAATCTATACTGGTAAAAAAAAAGGAAGGCAAAGTAAGTTTTTTGTTAAAAAAAGGTGTGGAATAGTAAAATGGGTGGTGTTAGAAACTTGATGGCCAGTTTGAGAGTGGACAGTACTGTTTATACCGTGTGTCTGTCGCGTGTGGTATGAATTATTGAGAAGCAGCCCGAGCAGTTCACACGTGTATCAGCCCTCAGAATCAGTTCTCCAGCAAGGTTGAAACCGATTCTGTGTAGTCCCCTCCTTATGCACAAGGTGTACTCTTCCCTAGACAATTCCGAATTTTGTTCATGGAATTTGATTTATACTAATTTGATGAAAATTAGGATAAAAATGGCCAAAAAACGATTTTATTTAAAATAGCAACAACTCGGAGTCTCAGTAAAAAAAGAAAATTTGTTCGATATCGATTCAACAATTGAAGCTGTGAAAAACTGCTACTAAGTCCCCTTTTTGACGAAATTGAGTTTTCTTAACGAATTATACTTTCTCCCTTTTTCACACCCATAGATGATCCAATTTTGTGTTAAATGATGTTGTTTGTTTATCAAATAAATACAGAGATGTATTTCATGTGATTTTCGTAACAATTATGTACTATTTTTATTTATAATATTAGGGAAAGCTAAACGGTGCTCAGTCCATCGACATTTCCATTAGATTATTACAAGCACAAGTAGTGTTATCAATTTTATTCACAATGTTTATTAAACAGAACAATCCATCTAAACAAAACAAAAAAAAATAATTTACTAGTCGGTTCTCAATTGTTCTTCTAGAATGCTTGTTTGCTTCTCCTGTAAAATTAGGTGGACCCGCTTCGATTTTTGAAAATATTTTCTGGGCTTTCAACAAAATTCTCAGAAATTGAATACTTCTTTTAAGAATTGAAAAATTATTTAACTATAAAGTTTAAAAGTCACATGAAGAGAGAGGGATGATGACATTTTTTATCTCAGACAATTTTCAAATTCGAATAAAAAATCAATATTAAAACAAAATTTTTGTATGAAAATTGATGTCTTAACTTCAGAATTAATAAGTATAATTTTTTGTATAATATATAGAAAATCAAAACGTTGAATTTTTAAACAGAAGTATCAATTACGGACGAAAAATACGAACATAGGCCTGGAGTTCGAATCCCAGTGGAGCTAGAGAGATTTTTTTCACAACTTATAAAATTAATAATCAATATTAAAAAAATATTGATTATCGACCATGTAGACAAAAACATTAACACAAATAGGTCATAATTGTTCAAATGTTGTAAATATTCTTTGGAATATAAATATTTTGTAACAAAAATAGCAATTTTAGGCAAACAACACTAACATGACAGAAAATTGCTTAGGATTTCAAACGTTCTTCTAAACTTAACGATTTTTGTTTTAAAATACCAAGTTTCAATGCAAAACGCCGACGTAACCTAAAATTGTAGAAAATGTATCAACATTCTTGGAAACCTAGTGTTTTTCAATACAAATTTCAATTTCTAATGAAAAACACAACACAGTCCGAAATTGTCCAAGCTTGTCAATTTTATTATTTAAACAAAAATCATTGAATTTAAGCCTAATGGGGTTTTGTTTAAAAATAAAAATCAACATAACATAAAGTTGTTGGAAATTATGAATATTTTTTTAAATCTCATAAATAATTATAAAAAATACGAATAATTTTTAAAGAAAAATACTAATATAATCCAAAATTGTTGAAAGATTTTGGATGTTGTTGAAGTTATAATGATTTTTGTTTGAAAATACCAATTTTTGATGTGAAGTTTAAATTGTTAAAAAATCATGAATCTTCTGTTACATCTTATGATTTTCTGATACAAATTTAAAGTTCCAACGAAGAATACTAACATAATCAGAAATTGTTCAAGCTTGAAAATTTTATAATTTCAAACAAAAATCATTGGATTTACATATAATAATTTTTTGTTTAAAAATACCTTTTCCAGCTGAAACACACCAACATAAACATTCATTCTTCAAAATATAATATTTTTTTATTTAAAATACCAATAATTTATGACGGAAAGCAGAAAAATACTCCGAAAATTATTCAGAATTGTAAATCTTCTTTAAAATATCATTATTTTTGTATAAAATAACCGATTTTCTGTTAAAAAAAAAAACGTTAATATAATCCCAAACTCTTCAAAAATTGCAAGTCTTCTTCGAATTTTAATCATTTTTATTTTAAAATACCAGTTTATGGTGCATCACGATAGCATAACCTAAAATTGTTAAAATTTGTGAATCTTTTCCAAAATGTATGTTATTGTTTTCAAAAATACCAATTTTCGACCAAAAACTCTAACGTAATCCGAAATTTTTACAAGATTCTAAATCGTGTTTAAATTACCATGATTTTTTTTGAATATTAATTTTCGATGCAAACGACCAAAGTAAGCTGAAATTGTTAAAAAATAATGTATCTTGAAAATCTAATAATTTTGGTTTAAAAAACGCCTACAAAATGACGCTTGAAAATACTGATCTCCAGTGAAAAAACTAACAAAAACCAAAATAAAAAAATAAAACATTTTCGAATAATGTTTTCTGCGATTTTTCTTTTCAAAAGGAATTATTAAATTTTTAGATTCAAGTTTTGAAATTTTTAATTTGATATAAAGCAACTTTAAGTAATGCAAAACCAATTAAATGTTCAACAACAATTAATGCGAGATTTTCGAGACATTTCGATACACCACTTTCTTTACACTGAGATTGCAAATTGGGAATTCTATAGATTTTAGATGGTGAAATATATTTAATTGAGATTATAATAAGCTTTTAAGTTTGAAATATTAAATAATTATAAATTGTTTTTTGTAATCCAAGCAAACTGTAATTTTTAGTAGACCGTAAATTATAAATTTTAAAATGAATATTGTTTCATTTTGGAACATATTGTTATAGATTTTACAGAAAATATTATGTAATTTGAAAGCGTTGTATATGATTTACAGAAGTTTCTTCATCATAGCGAGAACATTCCAGTAAATTCAATATAAATGACATGTTTTTAAATTACTTACAATTCTTTAATTCTTTCTATATAAAAATTTTATTTTTGAAGTTTAACATTTAGAAAAATGTAACATTTATATGCATGATAAAACTGAGGAAAATTCAAGATCTATAATGTAACACTTTATTTAATCAAGATAGACGCATACAACAGTGTTTTAATTTGTATTCGACATGGTACAATATTGATCTTCTTGGTGTCTAATTTACCTTTTTTGTTGAAAATTCAAAATTTGATTGACAATTCATGTATTTTCTTAAAATTATATTTTTTGGTACAAAATTAATTTTTTTTGTTGGAAATTCATCTGTTTGGTTGAAGATTCATTACTTTAGTTCAAAATTAATTTTTTTGCTTCAAAATTTGACTATTTGGTTGACAATTTTTGTATTTCGTTGAAACTTTGTCTTTTGTGGTAGAGTATTAATCTTCTTGGTGACTAATTCACCTTTTTGGTAGAAAATTAATTTCTTTGGTTGAAAATTTAAATATGAGGTTATAATTTCTTTAAAAACTCTTAATTTGGTTAAGAATTATTTTTTCTTTTTAAAGAAAATTACATTTTTTGAAATTAAAAATTAATTTTGTAAACTGAAAATTTAACTATTTCATTTTTTGATAAAAATTAACCTATATTATTAATTTCTTTTTTTAGAAAATTCATCTTTTGGGTTGAACATTTAACTATTGGATTAGAAATTAATTTTTTGTTCAAATATTCAGTATTTTAGTTAAAAATTAATTTATTTCCTTAACAATTCAACTAATTTGTTGGAAATTCGTTTTTTCGTTTTTTTGATGAGAATTAATTTTCTTAACTGGAGATTTAACTATTCCATTTTAGTTAAAAAATTCATATTTTTTGTCAAAATATGTTGTTTTTTTTTATTTGTAAATTAGTCTGTTTCGGTTAAGAATTCAAATAATTTGTTGAAAATTCTTATTTTATGGTTTAATTCAACTAATATTGATTTAAAGGTAATTTCTTTTTGAAATATCAACTATTACGCTTTTTATTGAGAATTCATATTTTTATCAAAAATTCATCACTTTGGTTGAAGAATGAAATATTTTGTTGAAACTTTCCTTTTTCTTAATTGAAAATTATTTTAACTGAAAATCTAATTCTTCAATTTTTCGTTCAAAATGTATCTTTTTGAGCAAGTTTTGGTTTTCAAAAATAATTATTTCAGTTTAAATAATACAATGAAAATGTTGAAAATAGTAATTTTTCAACTGCTGCAAAAATACAAATTTTGATTGATTTTTATCAATAAAGTTACTTTTGATCATGACAAATACAAATTTTAATTCTCGTAAATATGTCTGGCTTTGGTTAAATAATAAAATTTTACATTAGTAAGTCTTACATTTTTGTCAGTTTAATTATGCACACAGATGTAACATTCTTTGTCACTGCCCTTCAAATGAAACTGAATTCTTAATTATGTGTATGAAATTGGCAACATTCTGTCGTTCGAGTTTTTCAAATTACCCAATCCGCATTGAGGAAAAGCTACAACAATGCTTTCGAGATTTTCTCGATATACAGTACAAGTCTGATAAGTTGCCGTCCGAAAAGTGTACACTCCCCTCAAAACGTCATCACACGCACAGCACGCACACTAATTTGGGGTTCTCCCACTACGTGTACTATTTTGCTTATGATTTGCACATCATTCTTACGCATGCGCGCACCTAATATCGTGCTACTAGAGGGGGCATCCCATAAGTCCGCAATTCCTGGAATTTTCCGCCCCTACAGCCCCGAAATGAGAAACTTATCGGACTTCTACTGTACCTATTTTTTAAAGAAGGATTGTGAAATACAGACTAAGTGTGAGTTATACATTTTTAATTTTAGATCCAAATTTTGATACTCTAGATTATAAAATTTGAATAATTACCAGCGGAAATTATCTACACGCGTATTTTTTGAGCGTTTGTTAAAGTGCCTTAATTTTTGTATTATCAGCATGAATATTTTTCTGCATTATATCGTAAAAGTGAATCGAATTATGCACCTAAAAAGCCAAAGTTGAAGTATAAAAATGTCAATTTGGTAAAAAGATATTGCTAAAAGAACATGAGACTACGTCGCTTTCGAAAAAGTGTAATAACTTTTGCAAATTTTTTTTCCCTAGATTTTACCCTAGTGTGAGACTTGGTGCAAAAAAGTCGCAAAATTTCTAATAGTGTTTGAACTTATCAGATCATTCATTAAAATCAAAACAACAATATTTTTGTAAATACTACTAAAATTGATTGAAATATTATAAATAGTCATTTTCAGACAAATTTGGAGAGTAATTAGATATTTTTTAAATTTTGCGATTTTTCCGTATCAACTTTGACCTAGAGTAGAATCTAGTGAGATAATTTTAAAAATATCTTACTACTTTAGTAAAATACAATGGTGACAAAAAAACGTAAATTATAAATGAATCTGGTCAGTGAATTTTTGTACAAGTTATAACTTTTACCATTTCTAAAACTAAAATTTGTTTGAATATAAACAAAATTATTGTATAAATTAGAAAAGAAATCAATTTGGATCTGAAATTGTGTTTTTTTTTTCAATGTTAATTCTCATATTTAGCTTATTCATTCTCTCTTTTTTATTAAAAAAAAAGTTCTTAGTTTCCAGAGAATTGAAGAGTCGCATTTAACTCACATGAAGTCGCTAATGAGCCACTTCAGGGGAAAATCCCACACTCGGCGTTTATCGCTTTTTAACAGGGGATTACGAGAAATAATTCCGTTTTGATCCAGAGTTTGCCTGTTCAACTCTTATCGCACCACTTCTGAAATTTGACTTCGCATTTAACAAAAACCAACGAAAACAAGAGCACGGAAAATAAAATGTATAGTGGCAGTACAGAACCTGGTAAGCAACAAAACAGGAATTTTTCAAAACAGTAAGGATATGAATATGGAAGTTAACAAATTCAAAGTGACACTAATCTCAAGTTGGAGTAGGCTTGGCAACGGATTGCGATAAAAAATTCAATTTTCGGTTAAAAATCAAACGAAAATCATACTCCCGTGGTACTGAATTTTTGAATGCGGGCAAACAAAGTTTGACTTAAAAAAGTTAGCCGATTCCGCGAAAATCTACTCAGAATTTTGAGATTAAAATATCGTGGGTTTTCAAGATCGGCTTTGGATACCCATTAAAAATTAAACTTTCTTTTTTTTAATAAATACTCACTTCTAAGATACGGGGATGCTGAATGAGGTATAAAAATGTTTGATCCAACCAAATTATTTTGGTACGACAAAATCAAAATTGGAGATCACGACATCACAGTATGACAGGCATTTTTTCCTAAAAATCCGAAAGAAATAAGAAAATATGTTTTTTCTTTATCTGCTAATGATAATTTCAAGAAATGTCAATGGTAACAATTTCAAAAAATTATAATTGCGTTAAAATATTAACTGAATTTTAACTTGAATTTTTAAAACATTATTTAAAAAAATTATTGTACCAAAGAACGATATTTTGAAAAAATTCTTTTAGGACCGTGTGTATTTGAATTTTTATGCATTAAACCCATTTTCGATCAAAATGTTGGTTATCTAATTCTGAACTGCCACCCTTCAGTTCTAAATTGAACATTGAATATGGTAAATTACAAATCTGAAATTAAACATTATAAATGTTTAATTAAAATGGAAGACCAGTATTGTAAATTAAAATTCCTAAAAAATGGGAGAACTTATCTTTATTTAAAAATGTGATTTTTTTATTCAAAAAGTGACAGAGTGCTCCTCCGGACGCGAAAATGTTGAAGCTCAAAGATAAAGCAGGATGGTAAGATATTCTGCGACCTTACCATTGACAGAGTTGATAATAAGAAGCGCGAAGGAAGAAAATCGACCTTATCCAATAAACTTGATTCAGAAAAGCCAATCACTACTATGCCGACTTGAATGCAAAAATAAATAATGTGTATTGATTAAAAATGCAAGAAAATATTTTCGCAAGCCGAAATTATTTCGTCGCATTAAAAAATTGATTAAATTAAATAAAACTTACTTTTTGTAAATAACATGAGTTTCTTATTTCAAGCGTTAATTCATTCAAATATTTGATTTAAAATATAAATAAAATAAAAAGTGCTTTCAACTTAAAAACTAAGCTTAACGGGCTTAGAAGTATCTGTATTTTATTAATACGTTCGCTTTGATGGTCGCTTCCGGTTAAGAGATAGGTAAAAAGTGAATACGGCTTAATTTATAGAGCATGAAAAAGCCTTTAAAATGACCCCCGTTCAAACCCTGTGCGACTTATAGTTTACAAGATAGTAATTTGTTAACTAAGGGTAGCGTCTTTTGGGTAAGCCAGCACTTTAATGAATTTCAATTTTTAATTTTAAATATTACGATTTGATTTTTGTTGTAAGATCCTTCAAGTGTAATATTGAAAGAATTAAAAACAATTTTCCGATACATTTTTTCAGAAATTTGGAATCCAAACGTGGTAAGATAGGCGTGAGACAGATTTTGTTTTTAAGCCATACAATTTTTTGCAAAATAAATGTCTGTGAAAAATTCACATTGGAAATCACCTAGAGGATAGTTGTTCTTCAAGAAAAACAACTGTTTATGTTTAAAGAACGTTTTTATATTTTTGATAACAAATTGTTATAAACCGTTTTTTTTCGTACCCACAGTTGTTGGAAATATCTGAAAAATGTATATCTGATCGCCGGGAAGAGGAGGATTTTTTATGCAAAGAAACCTGATTTTTCCATTATGTAAACATAAATTGTTTAAACAATTCATTTATATGTGCTGTAGTCACATTAAAACTAATGACATCATTTAATTCTACGGAAAAATTACATAGATTCCATTTGTTGGATACATTTTTTTCCGTTTAATTTTTTATGTAGTATAATTAAATCCTGAAGTGGGTGTCGTACTAGGCAATTGTTTATTCATGCTACATAACAAATTGAGTGGAGAACAAAATTAATCAACAAACTGACTTTATATAATTTTTTCCGTAGAATAGACAACTGGAATATCAGATAGTTCTTCATGAAAAGTCTCCGCTATGTAACATTTGTAACAGTTAAATGAAACTCTCGAGGCAAAAATTGTATGTTATTTCAATCTCTCATGCCCTACACATTATTTCAACAACAAAAAAAGAAACATTCTATCCTAATTTAGTACAGTTCCGAAAAATTGTTTCTTAACATTTTTTAAACACTATTTTTTTGCAACTTATACTTTTTACTTATAAGGTTCGGAAAAAAATAATTCTGATCTTACTTCCCGAATGGCTATGTCCCCATTTTTACAAATTTCCCCGAAAAATGTAGGCATGAAAACAAAAAATTATTTAGCAATTTTTTTATTGAAAATGTAAATAATTTTATTTGAGTCTGAAAATTAGTTTCCTTCTAACAATTATCCCCTAGGTAATTTAGGAAGGAAATTTATCATAACATGTTTTTTTTCAAATTTTATTGTTTAAAAAAAAAATGTTTTACCCCTATTCTAGTCCACCATTTTTGGATTTCGAATCTCATAAGAAATCTTTGTGAATAATTTCAACCTTCCATCTCAAGGCTCATAAAAGAAACTAGCTGTGAATTCGATCTCGAGTGTTTCGACTTTATTTGTATTTATATTGATATCGTGCTCATTTCTCGAGCACTTTGCTTCCCGTTAGCAAATGTATTTGCGTCCTCATAGAGGAAGCATTGGTGTTTTTTTAAATAATAGACAAAGTAAAGTTTTCATTTTGATCAATTTAAGAATAGAAATTTACAAGAAATACAAAATTACAAAATCATACAAAAAAAAATTAATTACAATGACAAATCAGACAGTTAGGAGTTACGTTTTCAATTGAAAAAATTAACTTTCAACCAAGAGGTTGAATTTAAAAAAAAAATATTAAAATTGTTTGATAAAAAACAGTGGAATTCAACGAAAAAATAAGAATTTTTAACAAAAATTTAAAATCAATTTTTAATTATGTTAATTACGAAAATTTCACTATAAAAAACTGTTTTTTCAAATATTATGCATTACCTTAGCTTCTTTACTGTTCAATAAAATGTATCAATATTGTGAGTCAATCGATTCCTCTCGAATAAATACATCTTTTCTATTCTCATATCAACTTCAAATTATGAGAATGAAACAATGTTTACTATAAAAATATATTTTTAGTACAATATAAATGATCATAACTTCCTTACTCTTCAATAAAATGTATCAATATTATAGGTCAATCGATTCGCCTCGAACCAAGGAATCTTTTATGTTCTTGTATCAACTTTGAATCTTGTTAATGAAAAAAGTTTAAAAAAAACAAACCGATTTTCAAAATATATAAATTACCATAGCTTCCTTACTCGTTTATAAAATGCATTGGTATATTATAGGTCAATCGATTCATCTGGAACCAATAAATCTTTTATATTCTTTATATCAAATCGATTTTGAAAACATTATTAAGTGATGAAAAAAACTCAGTAAATATTATCAGAAATCCTTAGGTCAGTTTCAAGATATTAGTGCTGAAAATAAGCCCTTCGAATTTCATCCATTTATCTGCCACCGTTTTCAAGTTATCGTGTTCACAAAAAATGGTGACACCCCCCCCCACACACACATGCACACGCACGCACACACACAATTGCTTAGAACATTGTTTTAGACATTATTAAATTGAGGAAGTTTAAATTAAATAAATTAAATTTTTTTTGAAAATGTTACCATTACAAAGCTTCCTCTATGAGGCAGCAAATCGTATCATAATATTTGTAATAAAAAGTAAAAAATTACCTTGCAAACTATCAGTCGCAAAATGTTCGAATGAGGATTCTATTAAAAGCTTTTTTCTCTCCTAAAAATCAAGTCCTATGCACTTTTTACCTATCTTTTAACAGAAATCAACAATCCAAGTAGACGTGTTAAAAAATTATTTCGAGTTCAGTTTAAAATGCTGATCCTCGAAAGTACGAGAAATTCGGTATAGTTTTGAGCAGATTTGAGTTGCAAAACTTGAAGACACAAAAAAAATGAATGCGCAATGTAAATTTGCATAATGCAAAATAAGATGCAACAAATTCCACACCAATAGTTTTCTATTGTTGACTGCATTGTTAATTAAAATTCTACGAGGTGCACGGCTAGCTTTGATTGAGCTCAATATATAAAGCAAACTAAATGTTGATATAAAATTGGATCCCCTCTTTCCATTGGATCAAAAATTGAAGTACTTATATTACGATTGAATAATAATATTGCATATATCCAATATATATATATATATATATATATATATACATATATATATACCTTGATTTGAGCCTAGTTAAAAATTCCAGCCCAGCGACGTTCGCATATACACACTCCGCCTCCGGGCAGACATGAAACTTTACGCTCGCTACACATACACTGCACCACGCAAGTGATAATATGGAGAAAATTATCTTGATCTTTAAAAAAATTGTAGTGCTGGACCCCAGTCTCCCTTCTGCAAAGTACGCTATTCCTTCGTTTCACTTATAATCTAAAATTATCAATTGCACCAAACATCCTCTATCTGCTTCACATGCTTATTTTAAAGGAGGGTAGGACAAGAAGTATCGTGCATATCAAGGGTATATGGCTATTTTGTCTCGTGTGACTGCCGCGCTCGCTTCGCTCGGGCGGCAAGTTCACAAACGTCAAAATAGCCTTCTTTATGCCCTGGATACACAATGTACTATTAGATCTCTACAGGTCATTTGAGTGATTAGTGCGATTTACTCACTGTAAATCCCATAGATAATATTTATCTGAAAATGGATAAAAACGTTGCGAACAATTGACAACTACAATCATTCGACGACTGATAATTCTTATCCGCCTCGTGATAAAAATTATTTGCCGTCGGATAATTGTAGTTGTCAATTGTTTACAGCGTTTTTATCCAACTTTAGATAAATAATATCTCTGGAGTTTTCTGTGCTTCAATAACTCTTAGATTTTTTAATGTATTTTTCTCGATTTTTCGGCAAGTCAAACTTGAACTAAGAGAACCTTAACATTTTCAGGAACACTTGCAATCATTGTGAATGCTAATTAAAATTTTATAAAAAGACATAATACAATTTTCTCAATTCACTTAACATTATATTTTTAACAGCAATTTAGAAGATTTGAATACTTTACTAAAGGTTTTAGATATTTTTACTTCCTGTTGATAATCTGTCGTAAAATATAGAAATGTAGATGACTAAATATAAGGCTGTGCTTAGTAAAAGATGCAAAGCCAAAACCACATAAAAAATTTTCAATAATTTTTGAGATAGTAGTAATTTCAAAAATTGTAAAAAGACTTTGTTTTCATGAATATTTTTCTACAGAATTATGGGAAATATCAAAATACTAATCCAATTATAGTGATACTAAATTCTCTACGACAGTATCAATAAATTGTCGATAAAACTCTTAATCTCATCAGAAAATTATTTCAACCATTTACAAATTTTGTCAACATCTTTCTGCAGATGTCTGGTAAGTCTCAAAGAGACAAATTTTATTGATGCTGGAGTCATGCATTTTTTGAGCCTGCTCCATACATTTTTAGGAAAAAACGTTAAGAAGAATTCTCCTTGATAAAAATGGAATATCATTTTAAATTCAAGGATAAAAGAAATTTTATCTCTCCCAAAAAGAATCTTTTCGAAGCAAATATTATCCTTTTGCGAAAAACTCCACCTAATCTTGCAGACAAATAATTCTGTTTATGTAAAAAAGATATTACAATGGTTCAAGACAAAAGAGGCAAGAGGACTATGTTTTTGTTTTAAAACGACTTTTTCTCTGATAAGAGATATGTTGCAACCGGTATATTCCGATTAATGAATCTTCCATTATTTTAAAGTAAAAACTGTTTTCCAAGCAATTTTTATTTCGCAACCTAAATTGTCAAAATTTGTGTTCATTCACCATTTTTATAATAAAATAGATTTGTGTAGGGCAAATAAGAATTGAAATAGTGATAAAATCACAAAGGCGCCTTTGCACCCATAGTTGCCGCTTCCTCGGCATACCGTACGTATAAAATTATTACGCTTCATAAAAATATGGGGTGTAAGAGATATTTTTGATAAGGTTTAGTTGAAGTGTGCATAAAATTAATTAAAAAATCGAAAACCCAAGTCAAATACAAGGAATACACATCCTAACGCGAAGTTGAAAAACTAGGGGCACCGACGAATGATTAAAGGCTCCATAAACGGGCCTGATAATTTATATCTTATACTGAAATTTTAATAATATTTTCCTCGAAGGTTGAAGATCACATTTTCTGAAAAAGCAGATTAGGAAAAATATAAATAAGCCTGCAATAAT
>JAABKJ010004939.1:0-23688 GCA_011634705.1 Andricus grossulariae
CACGATTGAAACCCGAAAAAGCTTTAAATTTAAATTTATCATCATGAATCATCGTGAAAGTATTAAATCTATTATTCGTTTTCTTCTTTGTTGAAATATAAACTAATACAATTTTTCGGTGATAATTCTGTTTTTTTTTTTGTATTTTATTTTGAAAATTTAACTTTTCGGGTTGAAAATTCAACGGTATTTTACAAAAATTCGTCTTTTTGGCTTGGAAATTTAAGTATGGTTAAAAATACAACTGTTTTTGGTTGAAGTTTAATCTTTTTTATTAAACATTCGACCATTTGGTTCAAAATTTATCTTTGTAAGTTGAAAATTCAACCATTAGATTGAAAATTCATCTTTATAGGTTGAAAATTAAACTGTTTTTTTGAAAAATGGTCTTTTTGCATTGTAAATTCCTCTTTTATGGTAGAAAAATCGTTTTCTTTTTGCTTGAAATAAATTGTCAATTTTTAAATCTTTAACTGAAATTTTTTATTCCGCTTATATTCATTGAATATTAATGGTCAGGGAAAATGAAACATTGGCCAGGGAAAAATCAGGGAAAAGTCCGGGAATTTTGAAACTAAAGTTTTACGTTTACCCTGTAAATGAAACTTCGTATTTTAATCTTCTGTATAAAAATTATATTTTTCCAACTTCACCTTTCGAGAAATTTTAGTTGAATTAAAATTTCATTTAAGTTAATTAGTGAATTCAATCCAATACTTTTAATTTATAGCTCGAAATCGGACTTTTCTCTGAGATGGGATTTATGGGAACGTTTTGCCCGCGTTTTGGTTGAACTTGGATTTTATGAACCGTAATTCCGAACCCGTTATATTGAAGATTAATTCGCTGTTATGGCGCGATCAAATTCTGTTTTGCGCCGCGTATGCTACCCTCGAGGTAAAGTAAATTGCATCTGACCGCGTGCTCCCGCGGTTACCTGGAAAACCGCCAAATTGCATTCTTAACTTACGCCTCGATTATGACACCGACGAAGATACGTACAAGATTTCGAGATACATATTCCTTTATTTTCCTCCAGCTTCCCCAGCGGACCTAAATTTTCTGAATTTTTCCTGAATTAAAAAACATTAGGGGCAAACATCGGTGGATACCAGTACATTTTGACATCCCCCATCCCTCTATCTTACGTAATTTTTATCCTATACATTTTTTTTCGTCAATTTATTTGGGAGCCATAAAAAAACGAAGTAGTTCAACTTCAACAAAAAAAGATTCATTCTCAATAAAAAATGTATTAATTGATATTCTAACCAAGAAAAGATTTTCATTTTAAATAAGAATCAGTTCTATTGAACGAAGGGACAAATTTTCAATAAAATAGTTGAATCCTTAACCAAAAAAGATTAAAATTTCGACCAAAAGAGATGAATTATCAAATCAAAAAGACGAATTTTCAAAAAGAGTTGAATTTTCAATTAAGAAAGAGTTTTCAGGCAATAAAAAAAATTTCACTCAAAATGTTAAATTATGAAATAAAACAGTTTAATTTTCAAGGAAATAATTGAATTATCAGCCAGAAATATGTATTTTCTACTCATAAAGATTAATTCTCAACAAAAAACATAAATTTTAGAACAAAAATTTGAATTTTGAACCAAAAAGGTTAATTTTCTACCAAAAATGAAATTTTAATTTTAGGAAACGAATTTTCTACAAAATAGTTGAATTTTCAACCAAATAATTGAATTATCAACCAGAAATATGAATTTTCCAGTTATAAATATCAATTCTCAACAGAATACATGAATTTTCAACCAAATAGTTGAATTTTCAACCAAGAAGATTAATTTTCTACTAAAAACGAATTTTCTACAAAACAGTTGAATCTGCAATCAAATAGTTGAATTTTTTACCATGTTCAATTTTCAAGTCACAAAGACGAATTTTCAACCAAACAGTTGAATCTTCAACCAAATAGTTAAATTTTCAGTTAAAAAAATTAATTTCAAATCAGGAAACGAATTTTCAACAAAGTAGTTCAATTTTTAAACAAAGAGAAGAATTTTCATCTAAAATTGTGAATCTTCAACATAAAAATGAATTTTGACAAAAGTAGTCCAACTTGGCCTTTTTGGATTGAAAATTCAGCTTTTGGTATTGAAAAGTCGTCTTTTTTGGTTGATAGTGAATACTTCTTCATTTAAACGTCTACTATTATATTTTTGGTTCAGAATTCATCTCTTTTGGTTACAAATTCTACTATTTCGTTAAAAATTTAATTATTTCGTTCAAAATTTAACTAATTTGTTAAAAAGTTATTTTTTTAGTCGAAAATTCGTTTGAAAATAAATCTTCTTGGTTGAAAATTATACTGCCCTCTAAAAGATTCGTCTTTTTGGTTCGAAAATATATAATCTATCAATTCGGTTGGAGATTCATGTTCATAGATTGAAATTTTATTATTTTGTTCAAAATTCGTCTGTTTTGCTTATTAGTTCAACTATTTGGTTGTAAATTCAACTGTTTGGTTAAAATTTTATTATCATTGTTGAAAATTCAACTATTTGGTTGAAGATTCACTTTTTTTGGTTGCAAAATCACTGTTTCGCTGAAAATTCAACTGTCTTTTAGGGTTTAAAGGTCAAATGCTTTTAAAATAATTTGACTTTTTAGCTAAAAAACTCAACTGTTTTGTTGAAAATTCATCTTTTTTGGTTGAAAATTCCACTATTTTGTTGAAAATACACTATATTTCGACTTGATATCTTAGTAATATGGTACCTTTATTAATGTTATTTAAAAGAATTTATTCTCCTGTTATTCCCCTATTTTCTTGACCATTTTTTTTCTGTTTTGAGAGCCTTTTGGACTGTGAAGTCTGAAATCACTTTTACAATAATTTACATTATATATTTTACCTTGGAGTTCTTAAATGTTTAATCCTCTTCAAAATGTACATAATAAAGCATAAGTATTGCATAATTATTATTATAAACGTTTAAAAATCAACTCGCCTATTTTTTACTAAGCTTCAGTCTCTCTTACAGAATTAAGTACAATTAACAATCAGTATTTTTTTATTTCTAAGAGGACTGTACGTAGTGAACATCCATAATATTTGAATTTTATTTTTATTAAAATAAGTCAATGTAATTAACGAAATGATCCTTAAGTTCTGAAATGAATTTGAATAATATTTGTTAAAGACAAATATTAAAATAAATTTATTTTCCAAAAAAAGAAAAAGGGGAGTGTTAAAAATTTAATTAAGAAATTATTAAGGATTTTAAGAGCGGAAAAGAGACCATACGAAATTCCATTCATGAATTGCCAGAAGCTTTCGCTGAAAAGCTTGAGAGAGTGAAGTTGTGGGTGGATATGACTGACGCACGAGGAGGTGCTTTTCGCGGTAATGAATGTCACGACATGACCGATCGTTTCAAGGTTAGAGGTTTATCGATACAAAAAGGGAGAGTTAGAAACAACAAGTGCATGAAACCTAGACAAAACAGGAAAAACAGACTCGCCAAAATTAAAAAGAAATTATTCAAATGAAACTCCTCAAAACTAAGTTTTCGTATATGACTTAATGAATTAGTTAATTAATTAAATAAATAATTGGTTTGCTCACCCTAATATTTAGTTGTTTTTAATTAGAATAATCTCCACCAGAAAAAATGAGGCATTTAATTGGCAGATGTAAAAGCATACGTATGGAAATGAATCTGGAAAATCCCTGGATTATGATTAAATTCAGAGACTGTTTGAAATTGTTTCATTACTCTAATTAGCCGCAATTTACAATGAACGTGAATAGCCCTAATTACTCTAGTGCATAATTACCAAGCTCGCTTCTCTATGAATTTTATCCAGCATTTCTGTGGTCAACATTCTTCACTAAAATATGCAATATGCGTTGCTACTAATTCTTTGATGTTTTTAAATATTTTATTGAAATGAACAAATTATATTTATTTGCAAAAAGAAACTAATTATTCCCTTCTTATTTTCGGTTACAGAGGTCAAAATGGAACTGGAAGATCTGATGGCTGATATTAAGAAAACAGCGAACAAAGTTAGGGCCAAGTTAAAAGGTTCGTATACAAAACTATTATTATTATATAATCTTCAATTTGCAATTTAAAATATGTTAAATTGAATAAATTTCAATTTAACAAATTTTTAATTCAAGAGTTTTTAATTTTTTAATTTACAATACAAAATTATGCAATTTTTAAGTTTTACAATGAAAAATTCTGTAATTTTTATGGTTTACCTTTATAATTTCATTAATTTGGAAAATTTAGAATTTAAAACTCGTGACTTTTGATCTTCAAAATCATCACAGTTCAAGATATTTTATTTATACATCTTTAAAATTGAAAAATTTTAACTGCAAATCATTGAAATTTTCAATGGTAAGACTTAAAAATTGTAGAACTTTGAATTGTAAATCTTTAAAATTAAAGAGTTTTCAAGTTTGAAAATTTACAATTAAAAATTATGTAAGGTTTAGTTTGACAATTAAAAATTCTGTAATTTTGATGCTGTACAATCGAAATTTCTTCTTTTTGGAAGATTCAGAATTAAAATTAGACTTTTTATTTCTAAAATCATCAAAATTTAAGAATTTGTATTTATACATATTTAAAATTCAAGTCTTTTCAATTGTGATTATTCTAAATTGTAGAACTTTGGATTGAAAATCTTTAGTTGTAGAATTAAAATTTCCGTCAATTTTATGCTTTACATTCGAAATTTCTTCAATTTGGAAGATTAAGAATTAAACACGTAAGTTTTGATTTCCAAAATCATCAAAATTTGAGAATTTAATTGATACATCTTTACAATTGAAGACGCTTTAATTGTAAATCTTTATAGTTGAAGAATTTTTAATCAAAGTCGTTAAAATTAAAGAATATTCCATTTTAAATCTTCAAAATTCAAAAATTAAAAAACTGGGTCCAATTACACACCTTAAAAATATAAATCTTGAAAATTGTTTTCATAATTTAGGAATTTTCAATTGTAACTCTTTAAAACTGTAGATATTTAAATTGTAAATCTTCTGAAATTGGAGAGTTTTTAATTTTGCGAATTCACAATTGTAGAAATTTAAATTGTAAATCATTGAAATTGAAATGTTTTTAATTTCGAGAATTTAAAATTTTATCATTTTGATGATTTACATTACAAATGTTTTCAATTTGGAAGATTTATAATTGAAAACTTGACTTTTAATTTCCAAAATCATCCAAATTTGAGAATTTTTATTTGTATATCTTTAAAATTGAAAAGTTTTTCATTTTATTTTGAAGATTTCGAATTAAAAACTTGAGTTCTGATTTCCAAAATCATCCAAATGTAAGAGTTTTTATTTATACATTTTTAATATTGAAGAGTTTTCAATTTGATGTTTTTGAAATCAAACTATTAAAAAAAATCAAAACTACATAAGTTTAAATTATACATATTAAAAATTAAAGTATCTTCAATTGGAAATCTTCAAGATCTATTTCAAAACGATGTTCACAATATTATGATTTTAAACTATAAACATTCAAAACTAAACAAGTTGTCGAATTTTCAATTATGGAAATCTGCAAAATAGATGTAAAAATCACACGTTAACTTAAAATTTTTTTCTTTGCTTCCAATTCCTACTAGGATAAAATCTTATATTTAAATAAAAGTTACAAATTACTGGAGAAGTTCAAATTATATGAAAGCCGATATAACTATTTTAATATTTATTTTAATTTATGATTATTAATATTATATTTTATATTCGAAGTGTCTCGTCGTCCCGAATTTAGGCATGAGTAATCAAATATTTTTCATAAGCTTGGCTAGTCGTCCTGAATTTTCGGGACGTCTAGTCCATCCCCTTTTCTAACTCTCCGAATTTTTCAGGACGACTAGACGCAGCCTCTATATTACTTTAAATTGAAGAATATATTTTGATTTAATAAGTAGACAATCAAAATAAGAAAAGTGTAATAAGTCCGCGTAGCGCACTATTTTTTTTATTCTGAATGAAATAATTAAAAATTAATTTTTAAAAATGGTACTAAAAATCATAGATTTTCGAAATATAGAATTAAAAATTAACTTTTTCCTTTTTGAAATACAGTTATAGAGCAAAACATCGAACAAGAGGAGCACACGAACAAATCGTCGGCGGATCTCAGGATACGCAAGACGCAGCACTCGACGTTGTCTAGGAAATTCGTCGAGGTGATGACAGAGTACAATCGGACGCAGACTGATTATAGGGAACGGTGTAAGGGGAGGATACAACGACAATTGGAAATTAGTAAGCCACTTGATTTTACAATATTTACCCAATTGCCAAATTTCCAGAAGAAAAAAGTTCCCTTTTATTTTCAAAAGACTTGGCTAAAAGCCTTTCAATTGGCTGAGAATACCTTTTAAGTGCATTTAATTTCTCATTTCGAGCAAAAACCTGCATTTATCTTTTATCAGAAGATGAAAACCTTTAAATGGTCAATTATAGTCGAAAGGATCATCTCAATTTGCGTGAAAGATAATTCAAGTTTTGAGATTGATAAAATTATATTATCAGGAGACTGATTTTCTAGTTCACAGGGATCACAGTATGTCCACTTTTTCACCTGATCTCCTTTTTCCCCTTTTTTTCCGCCTTTAATTTGAAAATTCTCCTAAAACACCTCAAATCGATCATTTTTACCCATATCCCCCTTTTTGTAAGGTTTCGATTTATTTTTTAGGAATCAAAAACAGAAATTGAAGACATTAGAAAACAAGACACTTCAAAATAAATTATTATTGATGATACTAATTAAAAATATTTCCTAAAAGATTTAATTGCTAATTTTTTAGATTTCAACTACATCGTCGACAGCGAAGAAATCGCTAACGATTTAGTCGAGTAACTAAAACCCGAATGATGAATCAATTTTGTAGTTGCAAATCAAGAACATAGCAAAAACATGCAAAAATGCTCTAAAGATAGGGGAATCAAAGGTATTTTTCAGGAAAATATGGAAATAAATTTTTTTCGAATAAATTAAAATTTAAATTAATTTATAATACATTTTTTTACCAAAAAGACGAATTTTCAACAAAAAAGATGCATTTTTAACGAAAAATGTAATAGTTCATATTTTAACTCAAAAATTTTTTTATTTTTAATGAAAAGCAGTTGAATTTTCATCCCTAAAATATGAAGTGGCAACAACAAACATGCAACCAGATAGTTGGATTTTCTACCAAAATAGTTGAATTTTCAAACCAAAGAACGAATTTTCAACAAAATAGTTACATTTTCAACTAAAATTATGAATCTTCAACTCAAAAAAATGAATTTTTAACAAAGTAATTCAACTTTTAAGCAAATAGCTTGACCAATGTAATAATTGATATTTCATCCAAAATAGACCAATTTTCAACCAAACAGTTGATTTTTCAACCAAAAAAGATTTTTCAGCCAAGAAAGAAACAAATTTCTACCAAATTGTTAAATTTCAAAGCCAAAAAGACAATTTTCAACAAACTAGTTACATTTGCAACCAAAGAGATGAATTTTTAATTAAAATAATGAATCTTCAACCAAAAAAATGCATTTTTACCAAAATAGTTCAACTTTTAACCAAGTAGTTTGACCGATGTAATAGTTGATCTTTCAGCCAAAAAAGATTTTTATTTTTATTTTAAAATGAGTTGAATTCATCCAAAATAGACGAATTTTTAACGAAATAGTTGATTTTTTAACCAACAAAATTGTTTAGTCAAGAAGGAACAAAAAGAAAACGCATTTTTCAACAAAATAGTTACATTTTTAAACGAAGAGATGAATTTTAAACTAAAATGATAAATCTTTAACTAAAAAAAATCATTTTTACTAAAGTAGTTCTATTTTCTACCAAGCAGTATAACCAATGTAATAGTTGATATTCCAAACAAACAAAAATTTAATTTTAAATTAAAAATTGTTGAATTCATGCAAAATATACGAATTTTCAACAACAACAAAAAGTTAATTTTTCAACCAAAAAAGATTTTTCAGTCAAGAAAGAAAAAAAATTGTAACGAAATTGTTAAATTTTCAAGCCAAAAAGACTAATTTTCTACAAAGCATTCGAATTTTCAACCCGAAAATATGAACTTATAACAAAAATGTTAATTTTCACCCAAAAAGATAACTTTTTAATACAATTGCTAAACCGCAAAAGATGATTTCTTAACCAATAATATAATAGTAGACTTTTAAACTAAAAAGAATTAACTTTTAACCGAATATAGTTCGATTTTCTTCTTGGGTTCTATTAATTCAGTTCAAATTTAAGTGGAAAACGAAAAAAAAAAAATGGAAATTCTGTTAAGCCTGCTATAAATAAGTGGCTATAAATTTGATTCATTTTTAATACTTTTAAAATATGCAGTAAATATTTAAAATGGCGTATAAGAGAAAAAGTATGTTGGTTGTTGTTGTGGAAACAAAATTTTGGAAATTGAAAATAATATGCAAAAAAGTAGCGTATATTGGAATCCTTTAATAAAATATGATTAGTCTGAAGTTGATTGCCATATGCCTTCTTTTTACATGTTAGCAAACTGCATATTTAAAAACATTGTTATCTTCATACGTGAAAATAATATTTGTGTAAAAGTAGGTTTTTCAAATAGTCATTTTTGTGTTTTTCAAATTTTTCTGCCACTGAAATTCTGTACTGGAAAGAATAGACTAGAAAAAAATGGATGAGAATAAAGAATCAAAATGTACCTACTGATAAAAATACATTTTTTTAAGTTCAAACATGAGCATTTTCACTTCAGTTGTGTATCTATGGGAGACCACCCTACAGCAGATAATGATCCTACATTAGATAATCCTTAGTTGTAAGCAAATGTAACTAAAATAATCAATCATAATTTTTATCTATTAACACTTATCGTATCTTAATTACTAATTACATTAAATTAATTATTTAACATCCATTAGTATTTTTAATTGATGATTATCTACTCTTGAATCATTATCTACTGTAGGATGGTCTCCCCTACTTTTCAATCTATGATCTTTTTCAATTTTTGTTGTGATGAATATTAACACAAAAATGGCTAGAAAACTGGCCAAACAAAAGGCGCTACTGTTAGAGGGCACTTTTGTTCAATAATAAATGAAATCCCCTTTTAATCCCCTTCTTTCGGAAAAATCCCATTTTTTTCTTAAAATAGAACTGCTGAACTGCTGTGATCCCTGAGTTCATGAATACAATCTTTTGCAGATTTTTCTTCCTCTTTTTTAAAGTCAAAAAAAGAAGGCACACGAGTAGAAATTATTCGAAAATTTTGACGAGTCATTGAATATCATATAACGATCGATTTTTTTTTCAGCGGGTAGGACGACGACTAATGAGGAACTCGAGGAAATGCTAGAACAAGGAAATCCGGCTGTGTTCACGCAAGGGGTGAGTCGTGAATGATAAGAGAATTATCAGAATTTCTCGCCCTGTTCCCATCAATAGAAATCCAATCACTATTTTTTTATGTAGTTTGAAAATTTTTGTTGTATTGTCTCTTATGATTTTGGTTTGATAAAATTGTCCATAGTTTAACGTAATGTATAAAATTGGTTTGCGGGTGTGTTTTCGATTGAGCTTTTAAGACCATCGAATTAAATAGTTGGTTTGGTAATTCGATGGCCAAGTGAGAAGGGCGTTTCCGGATTGAAAGCAATCGATTTCATCTCCTTTAGAAAGCTTATGTTTGTTTCAGATTATCATGGAAACGCAACAAGCGAAACAAACCCTTGCCGATATCGAGGCGCGTCACGCTGACATCATTAAATTAGAAAATTCGATCAGGGAACTCCACGACATGTTTATGGACATGGCTATGCTTGTCGAAAGTCAGGTAAAAAATAAATTACTTCTATTTTATGCGGAAGATTCTTTATTCGAAGGTTGACCAAGTTTTGTAATTGCAGGGCTTACCAAATTTGACTACTTATTACATTGGAATCCTTTTCAATGTGAACCATTTTTAACATCAAAGCTTGAAAACGCAGTAGTTTCAAATTGAAATATTCTTCAATCAAAGGTTTAATTTTTTCAAGTTTCCAAATTCAAATGAATTCAGATTGCACTGCATTAATTTGAAAGTTGCGTAATTCTTTTCAAACCCAGTATAATTTAATTTTCAAATTTGAAGTATTACATTTGCAACATTCTAGAACTTAAAAGCAAACCGACTCTATTCAGCCCTTGTAAAATTCAAGCCTTACGAAATTATTCAAAAAGAGTATGGATCTGAATTGATATAAAAAGGATTTAGTATTTTAAAGAGGAGGTTAATATATTTCAGAGTATTGGAAGTAGCTTTAAATAATAATTATCAAGGAAATCCACTTAATCGTATTATTAACTGTTCAATTATTTATACATTTTTTAGTGTGTTTAAATTTTGATTCATTAAGAAAGGCTTTTACAGAACTAGATAATCTTAAGCTCCATGATTTAAATTCTGTTTAAAGAAAAAGATTTATAATTGTTTAAATTAATTTTGTCTATTTAACGGGAATTATCCAGGAATTAAAATAAAATCGGGAATACCAATTCGAGCTGAGAATATACATTTAGTTTTCCGTTTTTTAATGCATAAGGATTCAATTATCATTATTTAATGCATAAGAATTACGAATTTTCTGCACAATTATGTTCTTAGCGTTTTGCGACCACAATATAATTTGTAAACTTTGTCACAATTTTAAAGAGGCGAGAAAAATTAAATTATGGACAAAAACTTGGAGTATCTTAATTTATGAAGTGTGTACAGTATAAAACTGTAGGTTTTTGAAAATTTCGAAAAAAAGAAGCTTTTTAAGAGTTTTGAAAGGTTTTAAGAGGATAAAAAAATTTTCTTAAGAGTCATGGAAAAATTTCGAATGATTTTTTATTTTGAAAATAGGAGAAAATTGAAAATGATTTCAAAATATTTCAAATAATATCCTAAAATTTCGAATAAGAATATAAAAGATTTTAAAGTAAAATTTGTCAATTTTTCAAGATTACAAAATTTTATAAAAAATGCGAGAAAGTTTAAGAGATATTTAGAAGTTTGGAAAGATTCAAAAGTAATTTAAACAAAATATAGACTTTTTAAGGTTTTGAACAAAAAGTTTAGATTTAGTTTTTAATTTCTTCTGTACGAGCGATTAATTATTGAAGATATATTACGAAAAACCATTATAAAAATTATTTATTTTAATAGCAAGTGAATTGTACATTAACTGTGTTAGTTAGATTTGATTTACATTAGCATTTACATTTACATTATTAGTTAGATTTGATATTTACAAGTGCGAAAACCCCGGGATAGAACCAGGAATTTGGTGGGGGGGGATTAGTAGACACCCTGTCACCGATTTTTACGCGTTCAGGCTGGACAATGGATGGGGAAACCCCAGGAAATGGCTGTGAATTTATTTCTTGACTGGGAATTTTTTTAATTCGTAAAATGACTACGATTCCAATAGGAAATTTTACAGTGTTGAATATTAAAGACTAACTGTAAAGTCGTTCAAATTTCAAGGCTTACGTTTGACAATTTTAATTTTTTGTCGCAATTTATAAATACTGATGAATAGGAACATTCAAATGTAAATAATTTCAGATCAAACATGATAAATTGTATAAAATCAAATCTGTTAAAAATTTAACAATTGTTATTTTAACCATAGTAGATTTAACCAAAAATGTATTCAAAAATTGAAAGATAGTTTTCGCAGTTTACATCCTTGCAAATTCAATGATAATAAATTTAAATATTGCAATTTGGATAATTTCAAATTGAAACCTGAATAGTTGAACAATTGAAATCAGTTCACATTATATTTGTCGATTTGGAGATTCTTTTGTCAATATTTAAAATTATAAATTGTTTAGTTTTGTGGTTGATTGTAGCTAAGGTTTGAATCTGAAAATTTAAATAAACGGGAAATGTTATCTTTGACCTTTTGACGGCTGGAATTTGGAAACGGTGGAACTAAGTGACCTCTACAAATGGTAGAGACCACTGACTAAAAAATCGGGAAAGTGGAGTAGGCATTTTTCTCAAGATTCTGGATCGACCCTATAATAAAAACACGTTGTACAAATCACGTAAATAATTCATGTCATGTCTTTTCAGGGTGAGATGATAGATCGTATAGAATACCACGTCGAACACGCGGTCGACTACGTTCAAACGGCCACACAGGACACCAAAAAAGCACTCAAGTATCAAAGCAAAGCCCGACGGGTGAGTCTTCCCTATCTGATAAACCCTCACATTTGTTTGCATCTAATTGGTCACTTTTTCTTTCACCCTTCTCCTCGTTCCATCCCCTCTTTCAAATTTCAGTACAACTTTCCTGCTGGTATTTCCATCTGACTAACCTCATGTTTTAAATCTCATTATTTATTGCCTCTCATCAAACCCTCTCCTCAATATTATTTAACACTCTCATCCCCATACTTGCACTCTTGAATGATTTCACCTTTGAATCTTTGATTCAAAATCGCCAAAACGATTCGTTTGCCACCGAATCGATGCTTACGTCGATACACTAGTATCTGTCATTACTTTTATTTCATTTTTATTTATAATTAAAAAGTCTCTAATTTTAATTCATAACATAATCAATCATAAACTGCCATAAACTCTCTGTGTCTCTTCTCTTTGATAACATGGGTGTGCTGATTGTGCCTCTGTCCACTATTGCTCTGTGCAACTTTACTAACCGCCAACTGTTTAACTAAACTGTGTAACGTCGTTTGTCTTTTGTGTACATTTGTATATGTGTGCGGATGCAAATACTCGTCTCTATTTTGGACATTCATGTACATCAGAAAACAAATACTCCCCCTTACAAAAAAATACAAAATCTCCCCTTAAAAAACAAATTGAAAATACCTGCTCGTATATTTTAATACGACATTTTGTGTTTAGTGTCGCATTTTTTGGACGAGCCGCTGCCAATTGTTTGTACATACTTTTGTACGTGTGTTTCTGTGTGTAAATCCACGAATGTATAAATATAACGAATGCCAAAGAGGCTTTCTGGTGCTCTGCTGGATTCCCGAGGGTCGCACGTTTCCTGATAAAATTCCCTTCGATCCGTTTTCCTTTATTCCTTACGATGGCAGGATGAACCTGTGGACCTGAGAAGCCAGTCTGTCGATCTAGAATCAGATTGCTTGGTGAATCAGTCTGGCGTTGGTTGTGCAAAAGAAGAGGTCAAAATCATAGAGATTGACGAAATTTCTCCGCAGGTAAAAGAATTTAAAAGAGAGATAGACAATTTGTTCCCCAGGTTTCCTCATCTCTTCCCAGAATGACGTTTTGCCTTCTTTCTGTCCACAAGTTATTTTTCCGAATTCATGATTTTTAAATAAGAGAGCTCTTGAGTTCTAAGTTGGATCTTTTAACAAATGTTAATGAATTTGCGTTGATTTCTGGCAAGAATAATTAATCTTTTTTATTTTCCGTTTACCTACTTGTCTTAATTTAAAGTCCACTTCCTCTGTTTTCTGCCTATCGAATTTTAGTCTCCTTTTCCAACTTCCAGAGCGACCAGCGGTTAGCAAGAAGCCTGTTCATGTCGGTAACCCAAGTAAAATAATGGTAGTAGTAGTTTTAGTCTTTAGTCAATATCGTGATAGCTTTTGTTTAAAAAAATCTTCGAAGCACTTTGAAATATTTTTTATTATCGATTCTTTCAATAATTTTAATAGTAATTATATTTTTTTAATTAACCAATAGAGTTATTGTGTAGACCAAATTTTAATAAATTGGAACGATAAAAGCTTTTACTAATTAATCATTGAATTTGACAGATTTTGAAAATTTGCGTCCAGTGCTTGGAAGATAACGGAAATGACAGATTTTCTGAAAATCTCAACGTGAGCAACACTCGTATTTCCAAGTTGAACTGACAATTACGTAGCGTCAGTGAAGCATTAGTTCCAACGCTTGAGAGTCGACCAAATTATCAATTTGCCGAAAATCGTGTTCAAGTTCACGGCAATTCGTATAAATCCCTCAGTAGGTGCAGTGATTAGCCTTTTTTGGACAGAAAATCGATTAATTTCAGGTTCAGAAACCAGAAAGAAATTGTACACACACACATATATATATATATATAATTTTTAAAGATTGTTTATAATGGTCAGATGAGAACTTAGAATCAACTTGCATTCCTGGGAGAATCGATTTCGAGGCAAAGTTCAGAGCTCGAAAATAGAAACAAAGTTTTCATTTGTAGTTGCCAGACTTTTGACAAGTTCTCCACTTAGTGAACTTGAAAGGGAAAGCTCTTAATCCAGATCATAGTAAATTCTTCTGTCACTTTTAGCTAGTCCTATGACTAAGAAGGCTTTACCTACTGCTAGATTTATACCCTTATGCTTACTTTATTTTATTTTCAGTTTCAAGGGTGCGGAACTTCATGGGGTTGGAACCAAAAAACTACAACTAGTAAAAAAAAAACGCTGAGCATGTTCTCATTTTAGATTTCAGAATCATGTATCAAGATTTAATTCACGAGTTTGTCAATCTGGAAAAAGATTGTTTCAAAGCTATTTGTAAAATGAGAATTTGTTGAAAGAAAGTCAGTCATTTCATACTTTTTATTTCTCGTGAGAGTATTTTTAATTTAAATTGTCGGGAATATTGAAAGGAGATTAATTTTAATTAAAATTATATCGAGGGGTTTTCCCCCTTGAAAGGTGGAACCAGGGAAATGAGTATAGAAAAAAAATTGATAATGATTATAATCTGAAAAAAGGGTTGACTATTTTAGATTTTAATTGTTGGTTTCGTTATATTCGCCATTGTGGAGCCTGTCGTCGGATATGCGAAAATGATTGTCGTGATTGAAATTGAAATTTGAATTGTGGTAGAAGCGACAAAGTAGGTTGTAGTTCTAGGTGTTTAGCGATGAGACTATGAAAATGAAGCGACAACGAGCAGCAGAAGCAAGATGTTCACCCTCACGCGTGTTTGGTAATTGCATCGATTATTGTGACTATGATTTTCGAAGCTGATAGAGTATCAACATGGGAGGCAGCACGAAGCATGGTCGGACATTGTTTGATTTTAATTAACTAGATCCTCCCCAGAGTATCAACATTAGTCTCGTAGTAATTAGCGATGTGATTAGATACTTGAATGCTTAGAGTCTTAGACACCGAACACGTCTCGTAAATTGCTACTTTTTCCTTAAAGGATTTCAGCTAAATCTGCTGCATTTTTATTCACTGCAAATCAACATTTAAATTTCAAATTATTAATTAATTATTCAATTTTGAATAAATAAGTTCAGTCTTTTACAAAATTATGAATTAAATTAAATTTTGGACGCTTTGATTGTTTTCATCGTTGAATCCATTCATTTAGTAGTTGTTTTAATTACAGAGAAAAATCTAAAAACAGCAGTTTTTGATTTAGAAACTTTGAGTTATTTCTTTTTTTGTTTTTTAATTACTTTACCACTGAGAATTTATCATTTTAATTTATGACATCTTTTCATGGATAAAAATTCTCACGTTTTTGGAAAAAAGTCTGACGTTGCAAAAAGTTTTAAAAATCGCCGAGAACTGAATTCCTTTAGGCAGTTTTACGAAGTAGAGTAGATTAGATAATTCCCACTCAGAGTCATACTATCACACATTTTCAACAAAAAAAAACGTTTCCTGGTGACGAATCTGTAGACAAAACATACTTTTACAAGACCGATTTGCTACTTTTTCCAAATAATTGATCAATTTATTTATTTATTGCTACTATCTAGATCGTATTTTTATCTTCATAATAAACAACTTTACGATAAATATTTATCTTTTAAAAACGGATTAATATAAATTCTCTAGTTTTATAACAGAATTACAAAATGTTCTCTTTCTTTCATACATTTTTCTGTCTATAGTCTTAAATTAGTTTTAAACAATGGTTTAAAGTTTATATCACTGTAAAAAAGGAAATACTTTATAGTAAAGAATATTAAGAAATGATTCTTTTTCTTTTCATGTACATATAAATCAAGTTTTTTTATGAAGAGTTTTTCGATTCGTTCCATAAAATTTCCGGTCATGATGTAATGATATCTAAATAATTCGCAATACACAGTCATCACAACATAAGTCGTGAGCATCGAGGTCAATTTTCCCCTTTTTCATTCTAAAATTTATACAAGCCTATAAAACAATTTTTTCTTCGTTTTTTTTTCACTTATTTTCAACTCTAATTATGCACCAGATCTTAAGGCTTGGCGAAAAGACCAGGGCAAAATTGCTCAATATAAATTTCAGTTTTACAACTACTTGTAAATAAGATGAACTTTACTTGTAATTTAAGAAAGTTTTTACTGTTGTTATTTTTAATTATTAGTTTTGTTTCCCAACACTTGTTTTCCTAAAGAAAGTAAATATAACGGGAAAAAGAATAAATAAACTGAAGGACTGTGGGAAAGAATTGAAGGGGAGAGTATGAAATTAATATTTGAAGGGTGTCGCGGCAAAAGCATATAAGTCAATCGGGACAAATTTTTCCGGAGAGAGAAAAAAAAATTTCAAAAGTCGAAGTCTCAAAAAAAAATGAAAAAGTACATTCGAGATTTGATGGAGCTCTAGAGATCTCAATGAACAAAATTTGGTAAAGTTAATATTTCTCGAAATACAGATCGTCAAAAATGGCCTGCTGTCAAAAACGTGAAGTCCGTGGATTAAAAAAAAATTCTAGTTCCCAATCAACATAAAACATATGCCTGAAACATCATAAACGCACTACGAGACAAATAGAAGGCTGAAAAGTGAAAAATTAAATGGAAAAAATCGTTTCTTTACAAAAAATGGATTTTATAACACCAAAGTGCTATCTTTATACAAAATATTTAGCTTATTTGCATTTTGTAACTATTTCGAACAATAACAGAATGTAATTGAATACAACGATTTAAATGTTCGTATGATTGATCACAGTAATAAAGCTTGTTTTTAAAAAAATGGCACTTACACGATTATGCCGTGACACCCTTAATTTGTTTTATCTATACAAGAATATTAAGGAATTTTTAATTGGATTTCTTTAAATTCAATAAAAAATTTTTGATACTATACTTTTTTTAATGTAATGAGAGTCATTAATTTGCTGGGAATTACAACAAATTGTAGTAGAAAAACCTCTCCAATTATATATAATGTCACCAACTTGATATCACACGAAATTATAAAAGTTTTAATGAGTTTGATTTTTAATTCTTTTAAGTTTGAAAAGTTTAATCTATATCATTTTCAAGTATGTAGTCATTCAGTTTTATGCAATTTTTAATGAATTTCATTTTAAATTCTTTTGAGTTTGAAAAGTTTAATTTTTAACATTTTCAAGTACGAAATCATTCAGTGCACAATGCACAACGTAATTTTAAAGTCTTCTTAAAAAAAAAATAATTATTTTTAGGGCCTAATTTCAAATAGTTCATTTTCAAATTTAAACCAAATTAATAATTTCATATGCAAGTTTTCAAAGTAATTTTAAACAAGTAAAACCTAAAAGTGTTTGAAATTCAACGACGAATTGAATAATAATTTAACTTAAAGAATTAACAGTTCCATATCTGCTTAAAATAAATTATTTTCACATTTAAACGTTAAACATTGCAGTCGTTTATAATTGTACGGTTTCACATCGAAAATCTTAAGAGTTAAACAATTTTAAATTTCGAATTGAAGCTTTAAACATTCTTTTCATTTTTTTAAATAATTTCAAATTCATAGATTCATAACTAGAGGACAATGTCAAATGGATCAAATCGCTCGTTCAGATTTTCGAGTGCTAAATTTTCAATAAAATTGTGAACCTTACGATTTCGGTTCTTCTATTTTGGAAAGTATAAATTACAATTTGAAAATGATTAATTTTAAACGATTTAAATTATAATAATTAAACTTCAAAGGATACCAGGATTCAAAAAAAAATCATTTTACAATTTTATTTTTCAAAGTATTCTGTTTTAAATGAAGTTTAGAATCAATTGATTTTGAATTTTTTCCAAATAAAAATGATTTAATTTTCAACGTTTTTTTGGTTCAGTTCAATTTAGAATAATTAATTTCAAAATGGATTTGTTTCCAAGGATTCAAATTCCCAATTATGTATTCAATTTTTAAAACTTTAATTTGAAAATGGTAGTTTGTAAGTCTCCTGTTTGTGAAATTCTCAAAAATGTTCAGGTTTACAAGTTCAAATTGAAGAATATTGAAGTATAAGATAAGACTTATATTTTATACTGGTACATTATTAAACATCAAACAAGAATCTGAAAGATTTTACAGCAACTTTTGTAATTTTACAGGATTTAAAAAAATTTGTTGGAAAAAATTGAATCACTATAAAAGATATTTAGAAGTTTTTAAAAAATTTCAAAAATAATTTAAAATTTGAAAAGATTTAAAATAGTATAAAACAAAGTGTATATTTTTGAAGCTTTCGAAATAAAATTTTGAAACTTTTTAAGGATTTTGAAAGGGTTCAAAATAATAAAAAAAGTGAGATTCCTGGGAAATTTTTTAATGATTTTTTATTTTTATTTTTTTAAATTAATTTAAAAAGAAATTTGTTTTAATTCTAACAGTTTAAAATATTTCAAAATTGGTTGAAAAAGAATGTCCCAGATTTTAGGGCATTTTTGTTAATTTTGCATCTTTTTTAGAAACTTTAAGAAAAATGGGAATCATTTTAAAAGATATTTCGAGGTTTAGAAACAATTTCAAGAATAATGTTAATTTTGAAAAGATTTCAAAAAATTAAAACAAAAATGTAGATTTTTGAAGATTTCAAAATAAAATTTTGAAGCTTTTTAAGTATTTTGAAAGGTTTCAAGATAAAAACACATTTTCTTAAGATTTCTGAAAAAAATTACTATTTTTTATTTTGAAAAATTAATTTTGGAAGAAAAGTTATAAATATTTCAAAACATTTCAAAAGATTTCTTAAAATGGGATGACTAAAAAATCTCGAAAAATAAAATCCTCGACATTGTAAAATTCCCGAAAAAGAAAATATTCTAAATAGAATATTTAAATTATAATAATTAAACGTTAAAGAATTTTCAATAATAAAAAATTAATTTTACAATTTTATTCTGAAAAGTATTCAATTTTAAATGAAGTTGGTAATCGTTTAGTTTTTAATATTTTCAATGAAAAATTCTGTAATTTTGAATGTTTTTTTGGTTCAGTTCAATTTCGATTACTTAATTTCAAAATGGGTTTGTTTCCGAGGATTCAAATTTCCAATTATGCATTCAGTTTTTAAAGCTTCAATTTGAAAATGGTAGTTTATGAGTATCTTATTTGTGAAATTCTCAAAATTGTTCAGGTTTAAAAGTTCAAATTAAAGAGTTTTGAAGAATAGGATACAACTTCTATTTTATACTGGTACATTATTGAACGTTTGAACATTTTTGCAAATCGGGAAATGAACGGGAATGTGATTTTTTTTGTCTAGAAGATTATTAAAGAATTTACAAACTGGCTTTGTCTAAATTTATCATTTGAAATTTTTTTCATTTAAAAATTTTGAATGCTTTACATTTATTTTTTAAACAAAAGTGATCTTGAAATTATTATTCAAAAGCTTTTTCTAAAACTTATACTTCAAAAATACTCCAGATATAACCAAATATTGATCATTGATACAAATTCTCAAGGATTAAAAATACAGATACTCCTGAAATGGTAAAGATTCTAGAAAAATATTATATATTTCAATGGGTTCCCAAAAAACTGTATATTATTTTGAATTTATTATCTACTATCAATTATTTTTACAAAAGAATAAACACGAGTAAAGTTAATTTTTAGAAAGTTTTCTGTGTGTGAAATACAAAATAAAAAATCGAATATAAAACAAAGGAGATGGAATAAATAACAATGAGAATCTTGAGATTTGCCCAGGTCTTGTTGCTCGCATTGGCAGTGCTCGTTGTTCCGTAATTTCTCGAAAATCTACAATCTAAATTATATTTTCCTAATTAATTTCTCTTTCGCCAACATTGTTGGTCGTTACCGGGTCGTACAACAATACTGACTGATATCGATTTTGCTTTTTGTCCACAGAAAATGATCATGATAATGATCTGCGTTGCAGTAACTCTGGTCATATTGATCGCCATAATAGGAGCGTTTCTTCCAATATTCTAAACGGCTGTAGAAATAGAGACAGGGAGAGAAAGAGAGCAATAGATAGATAGACAAATAGATAGATAGACAAATAGATAGACAGAAAGGGAGGAGAGAAAATTACAAAAAAAAAAAAAATTACGAACGTGAACATCTCCGAGAGTAGCGAACCAAAAGCACTTCTCATTGGCGAATAAAAGCCTTGCAAATTCGAATTAAGAACGGCCAGAAGGTGCGATTACGGATGACGAGACGGAATACTTGATTGTTTTTTTTTTTTAGAAAGTGGCGAAATGGATTAGTGACGACTCGTCGTAAATCGGATTTTTCACTCAAGTGTCACAATTATTAACACAGGATGAAAAGAATGAATTTTTATAGTCTCGCCAAAAATCACATTTCAATCCAACGTTTACACCAACTTAGCATCGAAATTTATCCTCGCATTACTAACCACGCATCGTGATTTATCATGTTTCGCACTTTGTCCTTCTCACTTGTAAGTATTCGTCGCTAATGTTTTCGCAAACATGATGCTTCTGTTTCTCGAAAAAAAATGAGAAAAATATGAATACTAATTTAATATTCTGAAAAACAGTTTTAAAGGGGTTCGATTTTCATAAAATCTTGCGCAAAATTTGAGATATATTTGCAAATTTTGAAAGCAAAGAGTTAAACTCGGAAAAAATTCCATATTGTCCTTAATTTCCTTGAAAACTGATCTCATTCAAAATTAATTAAAAGTAAAACAAATTGAACCCCTCTGAATCTATTAACTTTAGGGGTCGTCCTTATATTACGTAACGCTTTTAGGGGGATGGAGGGTTCAATACGAGCTGTCTTAGTCCTGTTACGATGGGGAAGGTTTCGATAAATGTTACGTAACGTTTCCTATAATGTAATCATTTTTTTTAACTAAAATAATATAAGAGGATAGGGCGGAAAGAAAAAAATTATTTTTTGAAATGTGTTTTTGTGTTATGTACAGTTTTTATAACAAATAATATAAAATCATATTTAAAAAAAAAATTTGTTCAACTTAGATTTTTTTAAACACCAACAAAAATTACGTTTTTTTTCATAACATTAAAAAATATATATTTCTGTTCAAAACAAAGAAAACACCATTATTTTTTTTAGAGCTGAAAATTTTTTTCACTTAGTTCTCAGGTCTCTTCAAAATAGTCAAAAATTAAAAATAAAGATTTCTAAATAAAGAAGCTTTTTTAAATTTTTCGAAACGTTTCAAGAGGATAACCATTGTTTCTTAAGATTCCTCGGAAAATTTTAAATGCTTTTTTTTATTTTGCAGGTTTAAAAAAAAATTAGGAAAAATTTGAATCATTTTAAAAGATACTTAAAAGTTTTGAAAACATTTCAAAAATACTTTAAAATTTGAAAAGATTTCAAAAAATGTTTAACAAAGTGTATATTTTTGAAGCTTTCGAAATAAAATTTTGAAGCTTTTTCATGATTTTGAAAGGTATACAAATAATTAAAAAAGTTTTGAAAGATTCTTGGTAATCTTAAAATTCCTAGGAAAAATGTTAAATGATCTTGATTTTGACAAATTTATTTTAAGAGAATATTTGAAAAGATTTAAAAAAATTTCAAAATATTAAAAAAATTATTGAAAAAGAATCTCCAAGATTGTAAGGCAATTTTTTTATTTTTTAGCATTTTTTTTAATTTTAAGAAAAATGTGAATCATTTTGAAATATATTTGAAGTTTAGAATCAATTTCAAAAATATTTCAAAACATTTCAAAAGATTTCTAAAAAATGGGACTACTGAAAAATCACGAAAAATAAAATTCTAGACACTGTAAATTTACCGAAAAAGAAAATAATAATAATAGAAAATTCCAGAAATTATAAAATTGCCAAAAATCTGAAATTCCCAAATTAGAAAATTCCAGAATGATAACATTGCTGACAGTTTACAATACTACCGTATTATATATTTAGGAATTCGAGTCAGTTTAAATAATATTTAAGAATTTTCGAATTTTTGAAGAGATTAAGAATATTTTTAATCTTTGAATTATTTCCGAAAATTTATCAAATATTTTTAAATTTCTTGCAAACCTCTGACTGTTCTAAATATCTTTTAAACTGGCTCGATTGTTTTCTAAAATTTGGCTATTTTTGTTAAATTGGCAATAAGGGTTCCATTAACTAAATAAATAAAAATGTAATATTCTTATTAATATTTAAAAAATTTCTAACGTGATAAACATTTTTTTTTTCTACAATATGATTTTATATTATTATTTCTTATTGAAAATCATACACATAAAAAATTGGCAATAATTTTTTCACACATAGAAAACATATTTATAGTGAAAAAAATATTACTTGAAGTTACGTAACAAATGGGGGGATGGGTCGTTATCTATTGTTACGGTAAATTTATAGGTGGGTGGGTCCAAAAAAGCGTTACGTAATTATGGATGACTCCTTAAGGAAAAATTCAATCAACAGATCGTTTTCTTTAAGCGACTTGCGTTACTTGGAAAAGTTTTCTTCTGAACATGGAAAACATTTTCAAATTTTCAAAATAGCTTCCGTGACAATGTTTTACTCACTGTTTTGTTGGGTGTACAGCAAGTGTTTAACAATTTGTTTAAAAGTTTTCTCGACTTGTGCTGTATAATGTAAAGTGTCTCTGCTAATAATTGGGCTAGTAATGATCGTCTTCGAGCAACTTCGTGTACGGCAAAAAGTATTGAATGAAAGTCGCTCTGCAAAATTTAAAATCATTATAAAGAATTTTTGCAAATCTCTGAAACTGATTAGAATTTATAAGATCCTCAAAATAAAAAGACTTGTCAACTCAATTCACGAAAAAGATTTCGAGTCTAGAGGAAATTCTGATTTAATATTCATCTCACTCACTATTTAAAAATTTCAATGACTGAATAAAAAGTTGGAAACTTTGTTGTCCTGGAAGACAAAGCAAAGTTTTTTTGTATTCAGAAAGTTATAGTCTTTAATAGAATCAACAAAAGTTCTCGACTATTCCATTCAAATGATAGACGAAAACAGTTACAGAAGAGTATTATTCCCATGGTTATGAGAAAAAATTTACATAATGAAGAAAGTAGTCCTCTGCAAAGCGACGTTCACTAATTCTTGTGAATCGAGCATATATTCCTGCAATGTTCAGCTTTAATGTTAAAAATCTGCTTTTCACTATTTCTTCTTTAAACAGCACGTCTCTTTCTCTCTCTTTGGGGATTAAAAGGCACTCTGACTAACGTGATATTAACATGTCTTCCTTACAATTCTAACTACTAATCGTATAATCTCTTAATTAAGTGTAACAATATCTTTGAGACTACTTCTACTTTTCACCAAAGATTCTCCACCAAAAAAAGTCAAATAATAAATAAAAATATTTTGGTGAAGAATCAACGTCTGTGCTGGATATTTTCGTAATAAAATATGCCCTAGGATTTAAGTAAATATGAAATCAAATATTCTGTCAAACTTTAGTATATATATATATATATATATATATA
>JAABKJ010004940.1:0-23685 GCA_011634705.1 Andricus grossulariae
TCATTTTTTAGATGACAGTTGCTCCCAGTGGGACCCTGCGGTGGTTGTTAACCTTTAGTTTTTAATTATATATATCAATACCTTCTTTACAATATAGCAGTGGTTGTATTAGAGAAGAAGAATTGAAAAAATATTTTGAATAGTATAATGATTGGTCAACCACAAAATTGAATTGCCTTATTTTACTCCATAAATACTAGAATTAAATCTTTTGTTAGATAATTGCGACCTATTCCTTTTTTGAATCAAATCTGTATTCAGAGCGAAAAGTTAGCTGATTTAAATAGTTTCTGCGTAAAACGTTTTTTTGGATTCAAGCCTTAATTATTAAAAAAAAAAGTACTTCTAGTATTTATGGAGTGCAATGAGGCAATGCAATTTTGGGGGTTTTTACGGAACGAGTTGGAAAAAAAATACAATTTTATTTAAAAAATTATATAACGTCGATTCCTTTTGACTCCCCGCATCAAAGATCATTCCTAAAAACCTAGAAATAGGAAAATTTCATAACTTTCAGATTTCAAATATTCCATTTGCTCAACTATCATTTTTAATAACTATATCTCCTTTTGACATAAAATTGCTTTTTTGTATTGTACAAAAATGTACTATGAGTTGTATGAGATACAATTTGTCTTAAGCTGGACTTGTAGGAGCACCACTTGGCTCCATTTCTATATGGACATTAAATAACAACTTTACTCAAAAAATAACTTCAAACAATAATTTTTGACTAAAAAAACTATGAGAGATTAGGAATATCCGAAACTTTCTGTGATTTTCAACAAAAATCTTGGGAAAATCGCTATCAGTTTCTTTTGCGTCGCCATGTTGTTTCTTCGAGTTCATTCATGTCTATTGTGGCACGTATTCGATTGCACCGAACTCGATTGAACTAAAGACCATTTGAAACAAAGGAATTGAATGTGACTACATTTTTTGTGAGATCTACAGGAATTATCATCATTGGCAGAGGTTGACGTTCACTAAGGACAGGTTTTCAAACTTATAATAACATTTCCCAGCAGACACGTTCTGTAACTGCTCCGTAACAACGGTGAAACATTGTTATATCTGGCTACATAACGAGTGTTATTGTTCAGTGACGTACATATTCTATAATTGTAAGGTAACAATACTGAGTAACTTTTTTACCCAATACAGATGTACCAGTTCCATAAAAAAAGTGGTAACAATTTCGTAGCAGTAAGATGTAATTGTAATAGAAGAAAAATGTAACAGTTGTTCTGTAACTTGGTTACACGCTTAAACTATGACAATTTTGATACAGAATTACGTACGTGAAATTCAATGGCGTTACTATGTGGCTATGTAAGCTGTGCATAACGCACGTTAGTAACAGCCATGTAACAATGTGACTTGACTGGTATATGACAAACGTGCATCTTTTGTACTTTATGTTGGTTGCACGCATGATCTATATGAATTCTGCTATCTTGTTACGTAACAATTCTGAAATGGTCTGGAACATTTTTCTCAGAAATTAATGATATATTATCGACATTATTTATAGAATTATTATCGAATATGAATACATCTATTTAAAATATTTTAAAAATCATTAATAATAATCTTCAAATTCATATAATAAATTTAACACGCAAACTTCATTTACAGCTATTGAAACTTTTAAATTCTTAACATTAAATGGAATAAAAATATCTAAGTTCATATGTCTTTGACGAAGAGAAAGAACAATCATGAAATGTTGACTATAATTATTTTTGTTGAAAAATTATATATATTTTACTGCGATATAAGCACCCATTGTGAGTATCTTTAAAACAAAATCTTTATCTCCCTTCAACTTTCAAATACATTTGTATCAGTTTTTATAAGGGTGTTAGATATAAGTTCTAACATAACATTTTATATTTTTACATTAAACTTACGACATAATTTTAAATTTTCAACATAATCTTACGACAATTTTGAGAATAGATCTTGAATAGAAGATTTAAGTTTTGATGAATTCCACGCATTTTTAACATCACATGCACTCAACGTACAAAAGTTTGTTAATATGGGACACGACGAAATCATAACGACAGGCCAGCGAAACCCTTGTGTGTTTTGAGGACACGAAGCGACCCAAGGATGACAGCTTTCTGCATCCGTCTCGCAAGTGTCGTGGCATATATTTGGCACGCGGGTATGGCTTTAAGGTTACGAACCAGTGATAACTTCGCACCTCCGAGAGCACCTATCACAAGGACAATTACTTGTACCGAATATTGTGGGTACAGTCATTGCAGCTCCCTTTTAAGGTCTTGATACCTTTTCTCCTTTTCTTTCTCCTTGGCTTTCTTTCTCCGAGAATTCGATCACGAATATAGTTCGTTTCTCAAAGTCATGAAGAACAATGTCAGGCCTCGAGTGCGCAACGGAGACTGCTGTCCGAAAATGGTAGTTCCAGAAAATTTGGCACTTCTCGTTTTGGACAATTGACTCTATCTCCCTAATTTTCTAATTTAATTATTTTTCCACAAAACCGTTGTTACAACTGTTAGATTAACTACTTTTTGGTTTTCCATCACAACATCAAATTGTATTGTTGAAAAAAATCTTCAAGTATTTTTTACAATTTCCGCAAAAATCTCGAAAAGAAACAATTTTGTTCTCTTGACTTTTTTAATATCTTGTGTCATTTTGGCACAAAATGTGAATTTTCGTTTTTTAAACAAATAAAAAGTCTCTCTTTTAGCTAAGGCGCTGGCAAAAGGCAGAATATCATTAAATATACTCTTGACATTCGGACGAATCTAGAACAAAATCTAGAGAAATAAAACGATGGAATTTTGAAAATTGACTTTGAATATTTTCAAAAAAACCGCCGCAATTTTGTCACTTTTTAACTTTTTAAACAATTTTTAACGGATTCCGAAAGAGGACGAGAAATTCTATCAGAATCAAAAAGCAAAAGATAATTTTCTATAATATATTTTAAAAAATCACACCGTTCACAAAAATTTGAACCATTTTTTGATAATAAGCGTTTTCAATTTAAAACCTTCAAGCACTCATAACTTTGTAAAAAAAAGTGTTGGCAAATCGGTAAGATAGGTGTCGACCGTTTCGTCTAATTCCTTTTAAAAAACAAGATATTTGAGTAGGTCTTACAGTTTATAATACAGTACTCTTTCTGAGTAAGACCGCATCGGGGGAGTAGGGGAGTAACTGCTGCCGTCAAGCTATGCCCCACTCTAGCTCCGCGTTTCCCTACGTTGAGTTTTGTTTCGCTCCTTCTAAGTAGTGCCACAAAAAACAACGGAAAACTAGTATGCTCGCAGCAAGTGTGAAACAGCCAAAAGTACTTTTATCCCGGTTTCTCTTGGAAAAAATCGAGGTAAGTTTTTCACGGAATTTCATATAATTCATGAAATCTTTGAATAAGTTATGTTTTTATCCCCAAGGACGCTAAAACTGCTTTCCATTCCAATATTGATGTACGCTTTTATGTACAGTCAGAATTCCCCCTTTTTTTTCATGAACAACACAGAAAACTTGTTTAATTTTTTTTAAACAATTTTAAGAATAATTAATTTGTACTTAGGTTTATCTATATTTCTAATTGGAATTAATCACATGAATTTGATGCTCGCGGTAGAGCAGCGATGTCTGGATTTCGATCGGTATTACTCAAAAGAAGTGATTCCATATACCTCACGCGGAACGGGACGGTGTGCTGGAGGGGGAAGCATTCGAGCGAGATGTATAGGGGCATGGAACTAATGGGAGTGGTCTTACTCGGAAAGAGTACTGTACATATATTAAAGACAAGTTAGTGTCCAAGTTTCAGAGTCTCAGACACTTGCAATCAGCTTTAGTGTACAACTTTTGTCAGTAAGCAAGTTTTAAGTACTTTAGGTTTTGACCTATCGATAAATGTGAGAAATATGTAAAAAAAAAAATGTTTTTTTTTTCAAAAACGTGGTTAAAGTTGAGCTGGGTGTTGAGAAATCATTATGACAACTGGGTAAAGCCCATTTTGTTTTTTCTCCCTCTTATTGAGAGAAATGATGATGACGATTAAACTTATGTTTTATGTTTCGTGTGATGATAGACGTTGATAGACGTAGGATAGGATGAGATAAAGAAGGGATTGAAAAATAAGACGTGAATTTAGATTGACAAAAAGATTGAATGGGATACATTTTCTCTATCTCTTTCTATTTTAAAGATTCGAAACATATTCAAAACGATAGGATCTCTATCTTTTTACTTCAAGCATGGAGGTTCAGTTTCTGGTGGATGATCATTTACTTGATCAACGAGAAAACTCTAGTATCACATATACTCCAACTTTGGTAAATATTTGTTGCTTCATATGAATATTAATGAATTCACAATAATTACCATAAATTTCCAGTAACTTTGCAATAACTTTTATAATTTTTCTGGTAACTTTAAAGAAACTTTCGATATTTTTCAAGATATTTTTTGTGAGTTTCAGGTAATTCTTAAGAATTCAATTTGTTAAGTTATTCTCAAGTTTCCATCGTAAGTCAATTGACTTACAATTTAAAGTTTCTATGAAAGTACCAACAGGCCACTTTATTTTTTAGGACTACACAACTGCTTACACTTATTTTTTAATAGTCTTCTAAACTAATTTAAATTCAAGTTTATTACCTTGACATGCTCCAGTAACAAGGATACGTTTACCCTCAAAATTAATGTCCATATTCAGTTTAAAATCTCCAAAACCACTTTGTGAGCATTATTTTTTAGAATTTTTATTCGAGATTCCAGATGCGTGGCAGACATATACTAGCTATGAATATTAAGTAAGAGAGTGGGAATATACATTCAATTTTCAAGGACGCGCAATATTGATCAGAATCCGGGAATTGCGGAATATTTTTTTCTGTGTCATTGATATAAAGAAAATTTCAGAAAGATATGATTATAATGATGATAAAATCTAGTTAAAAATTAATTATAAAGACAATACGCATTTTTAAAGTTATAAATTCGAAAGCAATACCAGTATTTTGGGTTTCAAATAACACAGAATACAAATTTTAAGCTAATAATAACAAAATAGTTACAAACTTTTGTTACCTAAGCTGCTCTAGACATGTTACTTTATGTTCTGTTCAGTTACAGAAATGTTATTATGTACGCCTGTTTGCTCTGGACTTTTTGTCTAAAACAAATGTTATTACTATATGATTATTAAAAAAGTCGATTTATTTGAAGATGTTTATATTTTCATATTACTAGTGCCAAAAAGAACGTTTAAATAATATCTAACGCTTTGCTATTGTAATAATTGTTAAATAATAGGATACATTTTCGATGATAGACGGTTTGAAAATTAAATCTAAGGGAGGAGTATATAAGGGAATTAAGTTTCAAGTTTCCACAAAAATAGGGGCCTTCTTCGTTGGGAATCCTATGGCACCTGATTTTCTGAGTGTTGCCAACACCTTATATACCTTATAACCCTAATCTGAGCCCTAAAATTATCTTTTGAGAAGATTTTCAGATTTAAAGCATAAAATATAATTTATGTTACGCAAGGTATCAATTTTATTATTTAAACATTTGAAAGAAAAGCTAATTTTTAAATCCGAAAGAAACACAAATATTGCTTTCAAATTTTCAGCTCAAGCTTCCCGCGCTTCCCGTAGTTTCTTGTCTTGTCGCTCTTTCAGAACTGGAAAATGGCGGATCAGGTATGCATCTCACTATTCTCTTAAAAAACAATAATTTTTTCCTATTTTGTTGCAAAATTTGTGTGTAATAACAAATTCACAACTGTTTCGGTGTTTACTGCTAAAATAAAAAAAGATCACCTTTTCCTTCGAGAATTTTAGAAATGACATTCGTATTGACGCCACCCTTCGACACGTGTTTTTCACGTTTCCTTTTTTCCGTATTTCAGGGACCTAAATGTCTTTTATAATATTATTAATGTGAGAATCAATTAAAATTGGGTTTAAATGTATGATATTAAGATATATAAGGTTGTATTTTATTAGTACATTTAATGTAATTGACGTCTGGAATCCTAACCTCAAATCGTGCTTTGTAGATCATAAAGATTAGTAGTTTTATTCTAATTTTGTCATCATTCTCGTAATATATATGAGGAAAAGTATTTTATCGTTTTGTAAATAGAATAATTTGTTTTTGTGAAAAATTTGGTTCTGAATGATATGTGGACGCGACGTGGTGCATTATAAAATACCAAGTGTTCAGGGACTAGGCACACCGAAAATATTTCGTCTAAGCTCACCGAATTTCATGAACCTGGCCGCTTTTTCCATTTTCCCAAGGCTCACCGTAAATATGTGTTCTACGTTTAGCGAATCCCGGTGAACTTAGACGTGACAAATATCGACAGCTCCACTGCAGAGGGTTTACGTTCCTTTCGCTCCGTATGCAGCTCCAAAAGCATAGGGAATCCATGTATTTTAGAGCTGCATTTTACAATTTTCAATCATTTAGAATAAAACTTCTCTAATTTTGAAATTAATAAACGCTTGTAGTTTAAATTATTTATTCTTAAATGGGTCGTCTTAAAATTTTAATGATCAGAAAACATTTCTGAAAACCGGGAAATGTTCGAGAATTTACATGTTCATTCGAATTTAATTATTGTTTTTTTTCCAGTCCTTGTGTTGAGCAATTTGAAAAAGTACTCTATTCAATTGAATAATACATATAAAAAATTAAGAATCTCTTACCTATTCATTTAATCTTTCCTTTTTGCTAAAAAAAAATAATACGTAATAGGAATGAAATTTAGCCACATGTCGCTAGAAAAGTTTTTCATACAAATTCTTTTATCTTGTAAATTACAGAACGTGAAATCCTTTCAAAAGCAGCCTACCATCTTCCTGAACAGGAAGAAAGTTCCGGGCCAAAAAGTTAAGAAATCCTTACGATATACTCGAAATGTGGGTCTCGGTTTCAAGGCCCCGAGGGAGGCATTGGAAGGAAGTTATATGGACAAGAAGTGTCCTTTCACCGGCAATGTGTCCATTAGAGGTAGAATCCTGACTGGCGTAGTCCAGAAACTGAAAATGCAGAGGACTATCGTAATTAGGAGGGATTATCTACACTATATTCGAAAGTACAACCGTTTTGAAAAAAGACATAGGAACATGTCTGTCCATTTGAGCCCTGCTTTCAGACATTGAAATTGGTGACGTCGTCACCATTGGAGAATGCAGACCACTGAGCAAAACGGTCCGTTTTAATGTTTTAAAGGTCACGAAAGGAACCGGGGCAAAGAAGAGTTTCAAAAAATTTTAGGTATTTATCATTTATTTTATTTATTTGAGGTGTAAGCGAACAAAACGTTGTAAATCCACGAGTTTATTGTTCAATATTTGAGGATATATTGTATCTTGAAAGGCTTTTTAATTTAATACTGTTTTGAAGTTATTAACGAAATTAAAATGGATTTATTCACTTTTGATTCAGCAAAGGCATAACAAATAAATATAAATTTACAATTTCTTGTTTGCATGTGAAATAAGAAGATAATTTTATACATGATTACGATATTTTCAGTTTAAAAAATAGTATTTAAAGTTTTGTCAAATTATATATTACAACAGAAATATTGAAAAGTATTTCTGAATTTTAAAAATTGTTTACTTATTTATCCATTTTTACCTATTTACGTAATGAATCTGCATTCAGAAATTAAAATTTTGGTAAACATTTATTTTATTATAGGCATACACGTTAAATGCGAGAACAAATTTTTTCCGTCAACTTAAGTTCAAAGCATACAGAAACAATCATTATCTTAATTTTTTTCAAAAAATGGATTTAGCCCATTTTGTTCGCTTACTCCTCAGTTCAAGTTTTTAAAAGTATTTTTGATGATGAGTTTGACGACGGTCTTCTGAACACAAATTGAACGACACTATCGTCTACTGAAATTAATTCTTTACTAAATATACTATTCAGGTGAAAATTGAGCCTTGTAAATAATGTAGTTCCTTTTATCATAGGAGACTTAAAACCCAGTTGGAAGCTGAAGCTGAACGTGATTCGTCTGGAAACAATCGAGGACAATGTTTTACGATGACCTACCATCTACATTGTAAATGCTTAACGCCGATGAGATCATGTGCGTTAAATAAATCCATATAATAAAATTAGTCTTACCATTTTTTTCGTACTTTAAATGCTTTTAGATTTTTTGTGCAAATCCTTGGATAGTTGAAGTTTTTCGAGTTTTTTTTCTACTTTAAAATTCAAAGGATTTTTTATAAGGGATTCAGGATTTAGTTTAAGAGAATTCTATGTAAGATGCCTTACCTGTGCTTAGTTATTTTTACATTCTCTTTCATGAGAGTAATGTAATCGTCCAAATTTTCGATCTCTAGTTTCATTAAGAGTACAGTTGGTTCGCATGTGGTTTTCATCAAATTTTACAGGAGTAAACAAATTTAATAAAAGCTTTGTTAACTGGAAGGAAATTCAGGTTGCTATAAGACCTGGTACCAGATTGGAAGTTGTGGAATTTTTTTATTCGCACTTCAAAGTCTTAGTAATTATTATAATTCATATTTCAAGGCGGATTTTCTAATTGATACGAATTGATGTAATTACTAATTAAAATAATATGCGTATGATTCCGGAATTTTTTAACATATAATATTAGTCAGAATTGTTTAAAATGCAATACTTATTAAAAAGTCTTTTACATTCCGTGTTGGAAATAATTTCTATGAATTTTTAATACATTTTGTAGACTGAATAGTTTTTTCAATTCAAAGCGATAATAAAAAGTCTTAGGTTTTCCGTAAAATGGCTTACACTTTGAGCGAATAATTTTTCGTAGGAAGGATTTGGGCGTAATTTGTCGTAGTATGTCTCAATTGTATCTCATTTACAGAATATTACAAAAGTTTTTTAAATCCCAAAATTATCTGTTTTTAAATTTTCATTGTCTACAATATTTTAATATTGATACGGGGTCGACGAGGATCATCCCTATTTAGAAAACCTTCAAAATTTTCTCAGTTTTCACGTATCTATCACCGTTTTTGAAAAATTTTGGAAAACTAAATAATCTGAAAAAAATGTTTACGAAAAATTACAACGTTCTACGATGGTAACATTTTCATATAAAATTGTAGAAATTTTACGATTTGTGGTTCTACATTTTCATTATTTTTCATAGAAAGGTAAAATTAAATATTCATTAAACTTGGTAGAAATTCGTAATTTCTTGGAAAATCCTATTAAAAATTATGAAAAACTAAAGCATTTTGGAGTTGTAGGTTATTATATTTATTCGTGGAGAATTGTATTTACACATAGTTGTGTGTAGAATTTTGTAATTAAAAAAAATACTGGTTTTTTCAGACGCGTATTTTCAAAAGCTAGTTGTAAGCATTTGCAAATCGTAAAATAAATATTCGTTATGTTTGGTAGAGATTTATGACATTCTACAAAAACCTAATCAAAATTATGGTAAACTAAACCTCTATTGCGGAGTAATTAGATTTCCCTATTTTATTTTTTACAGAAATTCATAATTTTCTATAAAAGCTATTAAAAATGGTATAAAAAACTGAGCCTTTATTACGGGCATGTAGATTTTTCTATTTTTTCGTAGAAAATTGTAGCTATTCATAATTGTGTGTAGAAATACGCTTTAAAAACGAGGTTTTATAGAATTCCTCTGAATGTTTTCCATCTGGATTTGGATTGATAATTGTACAAGAAATTGTTGGCAAATTAGTTTGCGAACAGTAAAATGTGTTGGAATTTAATAGAATTGGCTGGAATTTTTTCAAAAGTAAAACAGGAAATGTGTAATTTTGAAACCGGACTTCTGTAGCAACCGTAAAACTGATGCTCGTCTCTCCGATACTTCATGTCAAACAATTTTGTTTTTCTTTCTCTATTTTTATAATTTTAGTTTATATTTCAGTAATAATTTTATTGCACAATTAATAATTTTTTTATTACAAGCGATCCAGTCAAGTGCGTCTCCAATCTTTTTAAAGATTTGTATTCATATGTTTCCAATTTCCCCAATAATTTTTTGCCTGTAAATTATTAGAACTACACAATTTCCAATTAATAGCGTTTGAAAGAACTGAACAATTTTGAATCGAATCCTTCAAGTCCGTACCTAATTTGAGATTTGTCACCTGATTTGCAATTGTTTCTAATATATTTTAATGGAAAACAATTCTGAACCATGTGACAAATCTAAATTTTAGTTACAGGCAGGAGGCAGAGACAATTACAGATTTTCTTGTTTTTCATGGCGGCAGAATTGCTGTTTAAACTTTTAGTTCCACTAAATCACTTGCGAGTTCGCTGAAGTTTGGAAGTCAGCCATATTTATATTTCTTTTGACAGCTTGACAGTTCATGAACGTCACACGCTACAAACGGCAAAAAAACAAATAGAAATGTGACCATTATTTTCATCAATACGTTGTCAGTAGGTCCGAGAGCTAAAGAAGGATTAGGTATGTTTTCTATGCATTTAACGTTAATTATTTTAATGAAATAGGGGTTTCATTATTTAGTACTCTTTTGAGGTTATGTTTATATTTGGGCATAGAAAAATACAATTTTGTAATAATGGGTCGTTTTTTCATATTCTATCACATTATTATACATGTATTACGTAGTTTATCTAATTTATAGGAAATATGGTACTTTTAGAAAAGGAAGTGCGTCGTATGCTATTTTAAAACTAATTGAAATTCCCATGAAGTCTGGCCTGGCGAATTTGATGTTATTATAAGAATCCAATACAGATTTCGATGCTATGCTTTTTTAAATGCAACCACTTTTTATGATTTCGCAGTTCTTTCATTTTCAAAATTTCATAAATACCTCATTTGATTTCAGAACTTTGGGATTTTCACCTCTTTTTAGAGAAGATATTGTCTTCTTATTTAGTTTTCGTTATTCAATGACTAACAAAAATATTATATTTGCGATTTCACTTTTTGTTATAGAAAAATACAATTTTTTCCAATTCTGTTTTCCTTATGTATGTAGAAACGGAAGTTTTCCAAAATAAGTAGAAATCTTCTCATTTCGGTTTTGTTCCAGAAACCAAATTTCACTTAATTAGACGCACTAACTACATGTATGCTTTAGCAAAAAATTACAATTAACTTTTCCAGGTTCCAATAATTTACTTTTATTTTTAAGTAAATTAAATTAATAGTGCTTTATAAAATCATCAGAACACTTAATGTTTGATTTTTTTTTAAATTAGTCTTTTATACATTTTTTTTGCATATAATGAAACTTAAATAGTTTCCTTTTTATACTTTCTTGTGCTCATTCTAATGCAAATTTCGCATTTTTTCGTAAAATGAATGCATAATTGACAAATTAATTTCTTACAATATGACAAATTCAAGGTTTTTGGAAAATTTACTTGGTGATGTTTTTTAAAGGAAATTGATTTTAAAAATTAAGTCAATTAACTAAAAGAAATGCTGTTGAGCTTCAGCTGTAAAACGAGCCTTAAGAAACATAAGAGACTTTTAATTAATTCCGGAGTTATTTTCACTTTAATGAAATGTGGTGAAATTCACATCTTTTATGAAATATAGGTACTGTTACAGAATTGATCAAATTCTTCCGGCTTGAGTTTATTTATCGCCGAATTTATTGATCATCCGATCTGGAAGTGAAATTTTTTTATTTCATTGTATTAAGAAAATAGGTGTATGAAAATATGATTAAAAACAACAATTTTCCATAGTTTTGATAGGTTTTTCATATTTTTAAATAAACAATGTGAATCGTTGTTTAATCTTTCTTATTTATTAACAGGTCGAATGAGTTCTTACTGGTCTATGCAAAGGATGGGAGGAGAGATTTTTCTAGGAAGCGGTGGTATGCTTCACCGGGCCTTACTCTTCATGCTAAAACTTGGATGGAAATCTCGTTTTCGATTACCTATAATTATCGTCGTTACTTTTATCGTGATGGACATCAGGATGCATTTGGAAATAGACGTTGAAGTCTAATTCAACGACAAAACATGCAAGCAAAAAAATTCTCTTTTGGGACTCGATGCTTATGTTTTATCATTATCACTTATACTTTTATATTAAAATTGCTTAGATTCATAAGATAGCTTTAGTTATAGCTAAGAACAAACTAGTCGTTAAATTTGAGATTGGATATTTGAATAAGGTAATATGGATTAATATATATTTTAAGACTCGTCAAAAATTTATGGAAAGTTATTGTTCATGGTGAATTGAGGTTTTTTGAATAAATTTTATTTTATGGTTGTTTACTAGATAGTTCTTCTTCTGCAATCCTTGTCTTTGTTTCATGAGGTTTCCTAGAGAAATGGAAAAAAATCTGATTAAAATAACTAGGAGGGTATACAAAAATCTCATTCTCTATGAATAATAATGTATTTTCTATTTTATTACAATGATACGGTTATACAAGTTTGTAAACATTAAGGCAACGGTAAGCTGACATATCGTAGATATCCACGATATTTCCATAAATATACATTCTGTCATTTAAAAAATATAGCTTCCTTATATATCATTCTCCATTTAATTGACGAACTCATATATCATTACAGAGCATGAACATAAATTCATCAAAAAGCGGGATTCAAACAACTGAAATTCATTCACATGGAAAGGGACATACAAAAATTATAAATATATTGCAAACCAGAATAAATTGCCTAAAAGATTGCACGATCGACTTTTGAAATATACTCTTCTTTAAAAAGAAAAGCATTTCCAATTAATAATTGCAGTACCTTTCCAATAAAATTGATTTCAAGCCTTTTCATCCCCTATAAAGAGTAATTTAGACAAAAATCAGTCAGATGGAAGTTTTATTTAGTTTTTTTCGAGCTCTTATCGTAATTGAATACATTTGGCGATGCAAAGTCTTGAGAAAGTAGATCGGTAAGTACTTAGCTGGTACATCGATGTAACACATTTCATAGAAAAAATCTGATCTTAGTATCTTTAAAGTAAAAAAACTGTTTAAGCTACTGAAAGAATCGTCGATCGATGTGAAAAAAACGAGGGCAGAAGACTTCCTAAACTAATGTAAACAATTTACATGTAGCGTAACATAATGTAAGAAACTCTTAAGCTGCCTCATCTAAAGTAAACACTTGTACATTGCCTCTTTACTTGGTTTACTCTATTCGGAACTAAATAAAAATCGCGAAATCGTAATTCAAATTACCGACAAAACTCCTGGGAATTACTGAACTCGAAAAACGAATTTGCCTCGTTTTATCCAATTTATTCACGGACTCTGTCTTATATTTACAAGAGACTGTTCTATTTGCACGAAAAAAAAATTGGTAAGATGAATGACAAATTTATTTCAAGCAGATTCGCCAGTTTGTGGTAATTTGTATCACGAGTTCTTACTAATAAAATAACATATCTATAATAATTTTAGCAAGGCGAAAAACCTTAGTCATACTTTCTTCTCGCACAGCCTCACACACGTTTAGACACTCACAAATCCGTCACACACTCTCACACATTACATTAACTATCTTAGGTAACGTGCGTTTTATTTTGTGATTTTTAATTCAAATTTGATTTTAAAGAAAATTCTCAAAGAAGAGAATTTTCTTTTTTCGAAAACTTTCTTCAATTTGCCTACAAATCGGAAGTCTAACATGATTGCCCATCGAGAAAATCAGGGATTTTCTCGTTAAGGAGACAGTCTTAGGTGCCAGGAAGGGATTTCTGAAACAGAAATCGCCAACATGGCACTAAGCGATAACATCAAACACTGATTCGATTATCTCAAGCATACAAAAATAAATTATAATAATAATAATAATTGTTTATATTTAGACTTATATTGCGGTGAATACTATGCGATATTTGTATCTATCCTTCTAGATTTCACAAGAATTTCTAATCCTTCGAAATTTCTTCCCTTTATTGTTTAAAATTCGTTCATATTGAGAATAAAAACTATTGTGAAATCCTGGAAACTGAAAGCCTTAAATGCAAGGCTAAAATGTATAAAACGGCTCAGATACAAAACAGTAAATCAGCAATTTCAGTTCGCAGAGAGAAAAAAGGGCAAAGTTTTATTCAAAGATTTATTACTCGTTCTCGCCAAAGATTCAACCAGTGACAATTTTAACTTACACGGAAATTCAAAAGAATACAAATAATTCAAAGAATAAACCGAAATTCAATCGAATTCAATGGAATTCAGAAGAACTCGATGTTTTGCTCCATTAGTATATAACTGAAATCAAACAATTTAAGGAAGTTAAGAGATTCAAATAATTTACTGATTTCAAAGAATTTACAAACTAACAAGAATTTAAAGAGCTGAAAGATTCCAGGAATTCGAAGAAATTCAGAGAATTTAAATAATTTGAAAGGAGTGAAAGATTCAAAGAATTAATGGAATTCAAAGAATGTAAAAATTCAAGGAATTCAAATAATTTAACGAATTAAAGGAATATAAAGAATTTCAAAGATTCAAGGAATTCTTTGATTTTCAGAAAATTCAAAGAATTAAAGGACTTTCAAAGATTCAAGGAATTCTTTGAATTTCAGCAAATTCAAAGAATTCAAAGAATTCAAAGAATCTAAAAATTCAAATTCAAAGAATTGGAGGAGCTGCAAGATTCAAGGAAATCAAAGAATTTCAGAGAATTCAAAGAATTCAAAACTTCAAGTTTAAGAAAGGCAAAAAATTGAAGGAGCTTAAGAGAATTCACGGAAGTCAAGGAATTTAAATCATTCAAGGAATTCATATAATTCAAGGAATTCAAAAAATTAAGAGAATTCAAAGAATTTTGAAAAAAACGGAAAGATCCATGGAATGCAAAAATTCAAGAAATTCAACGAATTAAGAGAATATAAATAATTTGAAAGATTTAAGGAATTCTAAGAATTTTAGAGAATTTTGAAAGATTGCAAGATTCAAGGAATTCAAATAATTGCAGAAATTGTTATTGCATTATAAATTGATACTCGTAATTTTGTTATCTTTCCAGGTTATCGTAACGAGTTGAACTCAACATCCTCCATTAAACAATATCAGGTATGATTAACTCCTGACCTAATTTTTAAAAACTTTACGTAGTCCTCTCAGCAAATTACGATTGCTCATATTTTATCGGCTACTGTTGGTGTATAGGTACACGTATACTTTTGTGGAGTAATTTTTTCGTTCCTGGTAGACATACTATGAGATAATAAGCGATAAAAGTTGCCGACAAAGGCCGAGAGGAAATACAAAATTCAAAGGTCTGAAGACTGACCTTAAAATCCGGTATTTTACTTTTGATTTTATATTTTTATCACGTTCGAGCTTGCAAATCAAGTTTGATTGTTAACCAGAAACTAGGAAAGTTCTATATCTCTTCTGCTTTTTGGATTTGAATAAGTGACCTTAGAAATGCTGTATAAAATTAATGGCACACCCAGAAGAGTGACGAAGGCTATCTACTTACTCAGTAACAGTTAAATGCACTTAGAATAAACCGAATACTCCTTAGACCATATTTACATGTCTGTACGGTTGCTTACATGTTGTAATAAGGTTCATTCACAAAGTGCCAGGGCATCAATGAATGCATTGATTGATTCAAGATACAGATTCGCAAGAAAGTTTTAACGACGCCTCGAAAGGCAACGATAACATTTCTACTTTTAATATTTCCTCTATAAACTTCAATTAATTGTAAAAATAGATTTTGTTTCAATCAGAAAACTTAAAAAACTGAGGAAAAGGGCATGCTCTCCTGAAGTTTCAACAATTTTGGAATGTAAAATTCTACGAAACCCCCTCAAAAATGTAAAGCCAGTTGTCATTATACTACATTTCAATCTCTTTCTTTCATGTCTCTTGCCTGGAACATTATCACAAGAGATTCAAGTGAGAGAGAAATATAATTCCTCTAGTTTCATTTTTTATAAAATCTATATACAAATAAATGAGAGTGTAAAATGGTCTAAGCAGTATTGCGATAAAGGCACGGTATGAAGTAATGAAAGCATAAATACAAGCCAAGCTTTATCATCGATTCTGAATGACTGAACTTATACGCCAAATAAATTATATGAGGTCACTGAAAAAAGGCATACCTATTTAAAATCGCTAACGTAATCGCACGCTCTAGACTCTATTACCTGTATTTAAAATCGAAATATGAGATTAAAAGTTCTAGAATATATATCAATTTTTATTTGTTTAAATATCGGTAAAGTAAAAGCTAATACCGCGTAAACTATACATGGACGCAATACGACTGGTAGTCGTATCGTATACTTTTATTTACAACGCGTTCTTTTCGAAGTCGCCGCGTTCTCACCTATACGAAAAATATATGGTGCCTTTTAAAATCGATTGGTCGAACGCGATTGATGGAAAATACCTGCTTGCAGGTACATTTTCTTTATTAATCCACTGCTCGTAGCTGCATGCTTTGGCTGAAGCAATTGATCTGGAAATTAGATCAAACAAATCAAATTAAAAATAAAATCAAACAAAGAAAAAGAAATAGTCACAATAATTTGAGTAGTTTTAAAAATTACTCCTTCCAGTTACAAAATTAAAAGTTTAAACAAATATTATATCCATAAACATACTTTTAAACTCACCAATTTATATTTAAAGTTTAAACCTTTAGACAGTTTTAAATCTGACTGATTCTAATTTTTTAACATTAATTTCGAAATTATAATTTGGAGGTTTCGAAGTTATAATTTGGAGGATTATAAATTTGAGCACTTTTACATTGGACATCCGGTTGGCATCCGAAAGAACAAAAAAACATGCTGGAATCAATTAATGTTTTCTGTTCCGTTTTTGAATTTCAAAATGCATACAATTTTACTGATCTGCTAAAAAATTATGAGAAATTTATGGTAAGTGCGGTTTAAAAAAAGGCAAAATTAGCGATTTTTAACGCTTTAAAAGGTGGGAAAATATATTTTTTTTATAATAAAAAATAATGGTATTTTTCTTGGAAATAAATCGAAGAAATTTCAAGTTCGACATGTAAAACTTACAAAAAAACACAATGAACTACATTTTTTTTTTGAACATGTGTTTTGTACATATTAAAAATTTATAACTTGGGCAAAAATTGATTTTTTATTTGTAATTTGTTATTGTTGTTCACTACTACAAAACTGTACCTACGAAAAAATCGTCGTAACTTTGATTTTCTCGACTCAAATGATTCGATTAATTTCAAGTATATTTTACTCCGTCTTATTCGACATTTTGAATTTTAAAAGTTTTAAAATCTTGAATCATCTATAAGAAATAATTATTAAAAATTAGTCAACGTACGCGACATGCACCGACAAAAAAAGGATTTCGTAGCTTATTTATAATATGGGTAGTTTGGGGTCCTATGGTTTAGGACGTTTAGGTTAGGACCCGCGGGATAACTGGGGTCCCGTAAGTTAGGGGAGACCCGGGGGACGGGGCGATGGGGATCATGTGGGTAAGAGTAGGTCAGTAGATCCTTTAAGATATCTGAAGTTCGGACGGATAGGTGTGGTACCGAGAGATAGGTGAGATTCCCTAGGACACGTTGAGTTATAAGCTAGGGATAGGTGAGGCTCCGTAGGCTAAGGGTCGTCCCAAGGGATACGTGGAGTCCCTTGGGATAAGTTGGATCTCGAAGGATAGAGAGGAGTCACAAGGATAGGTGGGGTCCTGCGGGATAAGAGGGATTCCAATTGGAAAACCTAATCAATTGAAAACCTATTCTTTAAGGAATAGGTTTTGTCTCGTGGGTTTGGTGGGTTCTGAGGGATAGATAAGGTCCAGTGGTATAAAGTGGGTACCGAGATATATATAGTTGGTGTCCTGTGGAACAAGGGTGGTACCGCGAGCGATAGGTTGGGTCCCGAGGGATATCAGGGTCGTGGGAAAGGCTGGGTCCCATGGGTTAAGTGGTGTCCCGAGGGACATATGGGACCGTGGGATCCCGAGGGATAGGTTAGCTCTTGTGTGTTAGGTTGGGTTCCGTAGGATAAGTTAGTTGCCGAAGGATAGGTTGGTTCCCATGAGATACGTGGGGTTCGAGGGATAGTAGGGCTGACAGGCGACCACCCGACCGAAACTATAAAGGTTTCAGCCCGGGTCTACGAAACCCTAATGACTGATTAAAAAGATAGAAATAAAAGTGCTGAAATTTTTAACGAAATATACTTTGAAAACGACTTATTATTAAACAAGAAATTTGAAAATATTTTATTTGAAATTATTTTTGATTTAAATACTTCTAATTCCAGAAGTAAAAAAATCGGTTAGAAAGAGACATTTAAAAGCTGCGAAGACTTTAAAACCTCTTCAATTTTTAAATGAATTTGAAAAATATATTTAAAAACTAAACTTTCTAATCTGAAAGACTAAATTTGAAGCATCGACGTTTGCAAAATTTTGAATTCAATTAAGCTCAAAATTCAATTTCATTAAAAACTACATTTTTTATTTCTGAAGTCAAGAAAATATTCCAATTTCACAATTTATTAATTTCTAAGCGTTTCCATTTCAAGATGTCAAACTTGGAATTCTTTTAAAATTTAAAATTTTAAATTATTTAACTTAAACTTTTGAAGGCGGTTTGGTATTTCGAAGATACTCAATTTTGGAACCACATAGGCATATGAATTTCTTCAATTTTAGGTGTTCTAAAATTTAAAACCTTCTGTAAAAATAGAAATTTTCATTCTTTAAAGTTCTCAATTTCGAAGGCTTTACAAGATGGGCTTTTGAAAGTTTAGATGGTTTGAAATTTAAAATCGAAAAAATTGTGTAACACTCTGGTTTGAATGTTTTTTTAAATCACTGTATAATTCAAAATGTAAAGACATATTCAGGTGACAAATAATGCTAAAAGCTTTCAAGTTTGGAGGGTAATCAAAATGAAAAGCATTAAATTTGTTTAATTATGTAGAAATTTAAATTTGAGAATAACTTCCGAATTCGAAAGTTTCATTCTTAAGATGTAAAATAAACAGGAATTAATTTAAATTCTTTACCTATTGACGTCCAGAAAATATTCAAATTAAGTGATTGATAATAATTTGTAAAACATCGGTGCCTAAGTGGATGTCATTACATGAAATTTATCATTAAAATTCTTTTTTTCATGTGTTTACATTTTTTTAAAGTTAATTTTAACTTGAAGCAAAATTGTACAAGCGTTTGAGTCGATCTAGTTAAGTCGATTTTCAATTCTGTTTCTAAAATTTCAAAAATAATTTTTTAACATTTCGAGGGCATTCCATTTTGAAACATTTAAATTTAAAGGTATAAAAAATGTACAAATTTAAATTTTTTATTAACTTTGTTATTTATATAGGGTATATCCTCAACACTAATAACATTGAAATTTCTTGTGAATAGCTTACCTATCTGGGTTGAAATGCAGCATGGATTACAGATTTTTACATGTAAAGCACGAAACGACTAAAAGTAATGCTATCAAAAACATGATTGGTTGTGTCCCTGAAGCTGCATTTGGCCCTGAAAAAATAATGAACATTACACTTTTGAAAACTATTTCTATGAATTTCGTTTTCCAAAAAGCGAAATTTTAATGGACTTAATTAAAGATTCATTTATTTGAAAAACATGAATTCTCTTAGAGATCAGGATACAGTGATATAATCTAAGACATTAAAAAAATACTGTTTAATGACGAATGCCCCAGATATTGAATACAAGAGATTAGATATTATGCCGTAATATCTACACATTATTATGGGTAACATGGACTTTTCAATATCTATTCTTCTCCGTGAAAGCTATTTTACTTTTCTTTAAAACATTAATAAAATTGTTAAAGAGATATAAACATACCGACTCCTGCAATTTGCACATTGTATTCTGAAACAAATAAAAATTATTCGTTTGTAAGTTTTTTCTTTTTCCAAAGTTAAGCTGCATTGATCAAAAAGACAATACTTTATAAATCGTCCATAGTTTTCAAACTTAAAATTTGTTCGAATTTAATGCTTTCTGATAAAAAAATGTTAGTAAAACTAAAGAAGAGCTTTAGTTTTATTCAAATTCTGTATGTCTTTAGAAAAAAATATTACTGAGAAACTTTTATCGCTTAAAGCATATTTCAATTAATATATTTTCAAATGAATTTACTTAGAAATCCAAGTTTTCGATTCATTAAACTATGGGTTTAATTAAGTAATCCAGAAATAATAAATATAAGAATAAATTTGAAACTCACGTCCGTCGATCCTTTGTTGCATGGAATATGGTGACCATCCAAAGTCATTTTTCGATCTGAGTTGGAAATCGTAGGTATGAGGCTCCAAATTTTGAATGGCAAATTCGGCAACATATTTTTTACCACCAACTCCTGGACTAACTTTCGCTTTGGCTACTGTCCAATCTTCAAAATCATTTTTACGGTATCTCACCTAGAAAGAAAATGTCATAAAACACATTCTTTCTAAACTAATTTCGTAAAAAATAAACTCAAGTTTAAAAATAGTTGCAAGGAACGATAGAGCTGTGCTAGAAATTAAAGTAATATTGGGAAATTTCATACTTCGTAATCCTTGACGGGCAAGTAACTATCAACATCCCAATTAAGAACGATTGTCCTGTCGTTGTCTTTAACGTAACTTCCGTTAAATTTAGCTATAGCTGGAGCACCTGCGAATTCAAAGTATGATTTAATTGAAATAAAATTTCAAACTAAAACTTTGAAGGATAGTGTGAAATATGCACGAAGCTTTCAAATTTCAACTTTTTCAAACTGTAGGCTTCACACCGTAAAATGCTCTCCAAAATGAGAAGTAGAATAAGGCTAAGACAATACTTCTATAAAAATTTTATATTATAGTTTATTCATTTCAGGGATCACAGTCTATCTCATATTCTACTGCGTTTCCTATTTTTTTTACAAATTCTCCTTTTTCCCATAATCTTGAGAAACTATATGCAACTATACTCAACTATATGCAACTATATGCTATAATATAGTCTGCATATTTATTAGTATATTATTTAATAAAAGTTCGTGTTTTAACTGCTACAGGAAAGGGGAAAAATAGGGGTACAGGGGAAAGACTGCGAAGCCTGAAATTGAGAATACAATATTGTAACTGGTTCTAATTTAAATTCTAAGCTCTGAAAAAGAAATTTCCTGAGTGTTTGTAAATTCAAACAGAAATAATTATGTCTTTCAATCAAAAATTCAAAGATTGAAATTTAATTTGATATGCAAATCTAATGTAAAAATATTAATTCAGACCGTCTATTGAAAATGTTGCAATGAAAAAGCTTCTAAATAAATTGTAAACCAGTATATGGAATATTATTTCTAGCATTCTTATATCAATTAAACTGTTTTTTTCCTCTACCTGAGAGTTCCATGCCTTTTGAGTGAGATCCCATCATGTTCACTGCTGAGCAAAGGTATTTTCCGAAATCACTTTTCTGGATATTCTTCAACGTGAGATTGTGAATTTGTGTTTCACTCATACTTTCACTGTGTTGCACATTACGAATTTGTTCTTTTTGATTTCCTCTCATTTTGAACCAAGTAACTTCAGCCGAAGGATTAGAGTGGACGACGCAAGTTAAATCGACCGATTGATGCACACCACCGTGAACATAATCACTCACGACCTCTACTTCTGGAGCATCTGAAATGAAATTAATCACAAATTTAAATTATTTAATAAATACACCGATGGATATATATTTTATAAAAACAAATGTACTCACATCTCACTGTAACGCTGACAACAGTATGCAGAGGTTGTCTATCTTTTCCAAAGTCTGCTAAACACTGGTACATACCACCAGAATGTCTGTTGGCATTTTTTATACGTATTTCGGCTGCGTGATTATTGTTTATCATTGTTGCGGGTAAATTGTGACCCTAAAAATGGAAAAAATCAAATATTTATTGCTAATTCCCACAAATACTCAAGACAACTTCGCGTTTTGACTAGATAAAACTAGTTTCTACTAGATTCGTATTTTAACGATAGGAAAATATACTAAAATATACAGTATTCTAAAATGCATAAATACTTACTTTGTGACTCCAAATGATTGACAGAGGTTCTTCATCAGAAGGAATACTACAAGTTAAAATGCCATCATCTTTTTCAGAGAGATCGACCTTGTGACCCGGAGATACTTTGAGTGTTGGAGGCTGATTGCTAACTACAACTTTGTATTCGATTTTAGGGTTATTGTTCTGGTTAACATTGAGAACGCAAACATACGTCGCAGAATCTGTTTCCTTTGCATCTTTAATCACGAGTGTGTTATTATTATCCCTGCTTATTCTGGTATTATCAGGATTATCGACTGATGTATCTCCAAAGAAAATCACTGTTTCTCCTATCTTCCAAGAAATTACTACTTCATCTGAAAAAATAATTTAATGTTGATAAGTATTTCAATTTTTCAAAATTCTAATTCTAAACTTTTATACGCTGAATTATATCACTTTGTCAAAATTAATTAATATGAGTATTTTCGATTTCACATTAAATCATTAAATCGACTGCTCCATGCAATATTGGAATCAACCTATGGTAAATCATCAAGTTGCGGTTATTCCATATAAAAAATCAGATTAGAATAAGGTCTGAGATTGTAAAAAATAGGATTCCATATTGCAGGGAGCAGTCGAAATGTGGAATAATTCTAAATTTTAAGCATTGAAAATTCAAAATTAAAACATAATCAGAATTAACATTAGGACTGAATGAATAGTTTAATTTCAGATACTAAAAATTCATTAATTTCAAGATACTAAAAATTCATCAATTTCCAAACCGTAGCCTTCAAAATTAGCCAATCTGATGAAAATTTTGAGGCCTAAAATAGTTTTGCTACTAGCAATAAATATTGTAAACTAAACATTGTTTAATGATTAATTTATTCAAATTATTATTTTCTTGAACAGCTTGAAATGGTAAAAACTCTACAATATTAAAATTAAATAAATGCTTCCAATATTGTACAATAAAAAAGTCTAGGCTTTAAAACTTAAATTTTACGGCATACAAATTCAAGCGTTTAAAAATAAAATGTGCCCGGAATATGCCACCATAAATATAAAATGTTAATTTTATGTAAAATTCATGTTTTTGATTACCTTCTATCACTTTTTTGCATTGATTATTATTTTTCGGCAAATGATAAGTTTTTATATATTTTTTAACTAATATTAAATTGTTTAAATAATTTTTATTTGTTCAAAACATTTTATTTTACTTACAATTCATAAAAAGTTAGTATTTTCTGGGATTAATGACATGTCAATCAGTGTCAAGAAAAATAATGTGTATTGAAATTATTTTGTAATTGTTTTAACAATTAATATTATAAACTACTCAATTGATGATTTTCATGAGAAATATGGAGAGAACTTTAGTTTTTTCGAATCTCTTCTACTATGACACTTATTATTATTTTCTTCATTCAGAAGTTACATCCAAATTTTTTAGTTTTTTTTTTTTTTTTTTTTTTTTTGAAAGGGGGATTAATGAGTCAATTAATTTATGTGTAATTTTGTAACGTCAATGTTTTTTTTTTTCAAAATCCGTTCTAAAAATTCTTCATGTTCAATGAAATTGAGCGGCTGGGTGCAAGAACGGCCTACTTGCATTTTACGTAAGGTCGTAAGTCCAGTGCAGACTATTCACGCGACTAAGCTGCT